>JBCEWE010000201.1:985000-990000 GCA_039877035.1 Silurus lanzhouensis | reverse complement strand
GTGAAACATGCCTGCAATCCCAGCATTGCACAGGAAGGAAGGGTGGCTCCATCTGAGACTTCCTGTCTTGCATTAGAACAGGCTGCACTACTCTTTCTTCATGTCTTTCTCTCATCCTTTCTTCTCTCCTCTCATTCCTCTGATTCTTCCATTACTCATCTTTCTCTTGCTTGCGTCCTGTATTCAATTATTTCCTTCTCTCCGATTTCTCTCATTTACTTTCTCTTTCCCCTCCTGTCCTTCATTCCTTCTTTTTCCATGCTTTCATCCACGAATTCCTAACTATTACTTGCCCCCTTTTTACTTTTTTCTTCTGTCTCACCCTGTCTCTCCTCCTATGTTGATTTCTAATTGTATCCTCTCTCTGTCTGTCTTTGCCCCAAACTCACTCTATTCACATCTTTAGAAGAGGAGAAAGAGGAGAGGACTGGGTGAATAAAGTTAATCCAGGAAAATCTTTCTTTCTTTCTTTCTTTCTTTCTTTCTTTCTTTCTTTCTTTCTTTCTTTCTTTCTTTTACTCTTTCTGCATCCTTTCCTCTCTCTCCCTTTCCTCTCCTTCACTGTATTTTTGTCATTTCTCCCTTTATTTCAACCTGTTCCAACTCTCTCTCTCTCTCTCTCTCTCTCTCTCTCTCTCTCTCTCTCTCTCTCTATTATTCTTTCTTTTTTTACCACATTTCTTTCTCACTCTCCCTTCACTGTCCTTCAGTTGTTTACTCTTATTCCTACACTGTTTCTATTTTATCTTTTTCTTTGCCCCCCAACCTCCGTCTCGGACTCTGTCCCTGTCTGTCTCTTTGTGTCAGCTCTGTATGTGGTGACATTTTTTGGTCATAGTTCACTGGCACTTAGTGGAAATAGCACCCCGCCCCCCCACCCCCCACCCACACCACCACCACCACCCCCCTGCCTCCCCTCCCCTGTATCTCACTAAGAATGAAAAGCATTACAGAACAAAAAAAACAAAACAATAATCTTTATATGGCATGTAGCTTGAAGAAAATGTATATGAGAAGTCCAAGTAGAGGAAGTCCATGTGTCCAAGTAGTCCATTAGTAGAGTACTATAGTCAGCGATGTTGCAAAATCGATGATGCACATTATTCAACTGCCTGTATTTCAGGCTTCTGTTCACATTTTTAGGGCCAAAAATCTAAACGAAGCTTTTAACTAAAGCTCATCATCGTTTCTGGACTACCGGAAAAAAAACCCCACTCCATCAGGAGTCCTAATCAGGATGTTAGGTTGGTCTTTGCGCCATCAGTGTTCGGAAATTCAAAATGGCCGCTCGGAGTCCAGCAGTGGCAGCTTAGTGGTGCTGAGATTTGACATCTTAAATACAGAGCTTTCCCTAATATCAGGTGCTGTATATTATGTTGTTGGATGCGATAGCATGCCTCTGTACACAAATCCAGCTCCATGAAGAGATGCTTTACATGGTTTGGAGTGATAGATCTTCTGCTATGGCGCTCTGACCTCAACCCTATTAGAATTAATGTGAACACTGACTGGACCCCAGGCCTACACACCTCACCTACATCAGTACCTGACTTTACTAATACCCATGTGGCTGAATGAATCTCACACAAATCTCCACAAACACACTCCAAAATCAAGTGAACCATCTTGCTGGAAGAGAGGAGGTTATTATAATGGAAAATAGCGACTAAATGTAAAAGAAGATATTCCAAAAGCACAAATCTTGATCTACAAACATTTGTCCAGACTTGCTGGTTAGACATGCCAGACAGCATGCTGTTGCTCGCTTGTTGGTATCCATGTTGTTGTTTTTTTTTCATTATACAGTAGCAGTACAGCCTGAATCATTATCTTACAATGCAGCCGATAAGAAATACAAAGTTCCAACAAAGTACCTTGTGTTAGGAAGTAGAACAGAAAGAGACGTGTGAGGCACAAACTTACAAACAGCCCCTTTAATCAGTAAAAAGTTTCCCACAAACATTCTGAGCATGTCATGATATCTGGGGTTACACTGAAATGTTTAATATCACATTTTCATATCAAATTTACCAAACAGACAAATTCTTTAGTTCACAGGATTTTCTATCGACCCTTCGAACTTCCTAAGTAAAAAAAGAAATGCAGCTTGAGATAATCTGTGTAGAATGGAATTGTTTCCCATGAGTGTGTGTGTGTGTGTGTGTGTGTGTGTGTGTGTGTGTGTGTGTGTGTGTGTGTGTGTGTGCGAATGATAAGGATATGAGAAATTCAGAGGAGGGGGTATCCTGAGCTGATATCCTGTAGTGCATGCTGGGGAATTTCATTAGCGAGACACCAGATCATATGACAGGAAAGTCGAAGCTTCTCTTTCTGTATTTACTCCTGAACTGAACATTTCCTGACCAGGATGACTTTTTTATAAACTAATGAATATCGCTGTTCCCACGCCAGCCTTACTCTTCTCCCCACTTCCTGTATTACTGTCTCCCAGGATTACTCCCCCATACACACACTTACAATGAAACACTACTGAGAATGTCTAATGGTAACAGGAACTTTCCTCATGGATGCTCGCTATCTTAAATTGTAGCTATAAATGGCTAAAAATATAATGCTTTTTTTTTAATTTAGGATGTTAGGACTGGTGAGTTGCTCAGGTGTATAAGAATTTTAATAAAAATTATGTGATTTTTTATAATTGTTCTCTTATTTTTAATCAATTAAGTTGTGTTAGTAAGTGTCTGACTTGTCACTAATGAATAACCGAATGCATATACAAATTCGGGTTAATACGCGTTAATACCGCTTTAACGCAAATTCATTTTAATGGCACTCATTTTAGTAAAGCACCATTTATGCAGCATGCATTTCTGTTTTATCATTTTCATAAAAAATCTAAATATATCAATATAAAATTATAACGTTCGACGTCGTTTATTCACGACGCCCTTTCTTTACTCAGCTATGAAAAAATAATAAACTCCACTGAAAAACTATTTTTAATCACTAATCATTAGTTTTACTGATGCGTGAAGTCTCAATTCAGCACCAAAATACGCCATGATGCGCACAATTAACCCTCTGGGGTCGACAAACGCGCCGAAGCGTTTTGTGGCTTTTTTTTTCTCATAAAGCAGAAACAAATATAATTATTCTGTCTTTTTCTATTTGTCTTTTGAGAAAAGTGCAATACATCATTTGAATCTGTAATAGGTTCACTTTTATTTGTATACACTCATTATAACAACAACATGCTGTGCTTTTGTAAAATAAAGATCAAATACAGAGTATATATAATATATAGTATTCTATAGTATTCTATATGTTATTCTCCCTTGAGTATAATCTCCTCAAGGGACAGTATTATAGAAATGTAACCTAGTTATAATTTAGAGTAGTCCATTTGCAGCTTGTACATCAGTACAGATTTACCGTCCTCTGAAAAAAAACTCAACATACAGCTATTATTGTCTAAATAACTGGCAAAAAGTGAGTACACCCTCAGTAAACATGTCAAAACTGTGTCAAAGTGTCAGTATTTTGTCTGAGCACCATTGTTCTGTAGCACTGCCTTAATCCTCCTGTGTGTGAAATTCACCAGAGCTGCAGAGGTTGTTGCTGAGATCCTCTTCCACCCCTCCATAATGACATCACAGAGCTGCTGGATGTTAGACACATGGTGCTTCTCCACCTTGACCTATTTGGCCACTCCATCACCTTCAGTTTCCTCAGCAAGGCAGTTGTCATCTTGGCGGGGTTGTTATTATGTTGGAAAAAGGCGGAGGGCATCATGTTCTGCTTCAGAATGTCACACTACATGTGGGAATCCATGTTTCCCTTAATGAACCACAGCTTCCCAGTACCAGCAGCACTCATGCAGCCCAAGACCATGATGCTACCACCACCATGCTTGACTGTAGGCAAGACACAATTTTCTTGGTGCTTCTCCCCAGGGCGTCGCCACACCATCTGAGCCAAAGAAGTTTGTCTTAGTCTTATGAGACCGCAAAACATGGTTCCAGTAATTCATGCTTTTAGACAGGTTGTGTTTAGCAAACAGTTCTTGGGCTTTCTTGTAAGCCAGCTACAGATAAAGCTTCCTTCTGGGATGATGGCCATGCAAATCGACTTGTTGCAGTATGCAGAGTTTGGTCCGAGCACTGACAAGTGGACAAGGTAGACCCTTGCCTGTTACAGGCCTGTTTTTGGTGGAACCCCTCTTGGAAAACTTCTGTATGACCCTGGCCATTGTACTGTAACTCAGTTTCAGGTTGTTGGAGATCTTCTTATAGCCGAGGCCATCTTTGTAGAGAGCAACAATTCAAATTCTCAAATGGTTAGAGAGCCTTTGCCATGAGGTGCCACGTTGAACATCCAGTGGTCAGTATGAGAGAATTGAACTCAAAGCACCAAATTTTAAGGCATCTACATTCTTTATTGATTAGATTTATTAACTACAATATACAATATGTGTTAGAAGTTCCCACTAGGTGTGCTTTAGTCAAAGCTCACTTCGGCTCATTTCACTTCATTCAGCACATACTGAGAAAAAGGAGATGCAGACCAGACAAGGATGTTCGCAGCATCTGATTGGTGTCAGTATTCACTGGTCCAAGGTAATTGGTTGACTATTTGGTTGAATAATCAAGACATGATATAGAAACTATGCGTGTCATTAGAATTCTATGTGTGCACAGCTGGGTGAGAAAACAGGAACTTATTTTTATCAACAGGTATCCGGTTCGCAAAACAGGGTGCAGAGTTTGGTCATGGTCAAAAGTTTGTGGAAACCTGACCAAAAATATTGTTATGTGCTTTTTTAACATCCCATTCCACATTTAGTCTCCATTTGCTGTCATACAGTACAGTGAAAATCAGTTCATGTGTCTTCTCAGCTATATTGCCTAGATCTTTTTGATCCTCTCACATTTCTTCAGACAATATAACATGATGTCTGACTGCTAGTCCTTATGTAGGAGGATGCAAGGATGTAGTCTGATTGTGTGTGTGTGTGTGTGTGTTTGTGCTGTTGTAGATCA
>JBCEWE010000201.1:970000-980000 GCA_039877035.1 Silurus lanzhouensis | reverse complement strand
CATTAGGGAGGCACAAGCCAGTGCATTCTTAGTGCCGGTCCCAAGCCCGGGTAAATGGGGAGGGTTGCGTTAGGAAGGGCATCCAGCGTAAAACATGTGCCAAATCAAATATGCGGATCACAAATGAGAATTTCATACCGGATCGGTCGAGGCCCGGGTTAACAACGACCGCCACAGGTATCGTTAGCCGACAGGGTACCGGTGGAAATTGGGCTACTGTTGGCCGAAGGAGGAAAAGGAGAGGAGGAAGACGTCTACAGAGACGGCAGGAAAAGGAGCAGTGTAGGAGAGTGGAGGTTCGGGTTGGTACTTTAAATGTTGGTACTATGACGGGTAAAGGGAGAGCAGTAGCTGATATGATGGAGAGGAGAAAGGTAGATATGCTGTGTGTTCAGGAGACCAAGTGGAAAGGGAGTAAGGCCAGGAACATTGGAGGTGGATTTAAACTGTTTTATCATGGTGTGGATGGAAAGAGAAATGGTGTAGGGGTGATTCTGAAGGAAGAGTACAGTAAGAGTGTAGTGGAGGTGAAGAGAGTTTCTGATAGGGTGATGATCGTGAAGGTGGAAGTTGAAGGGATGATGATAAATGTCATCAGTGCCTATGCTCCACAAGTTGGCTGTGAGATGGAGGAGAAGGAAAGATTCTGGAGTGAATTAGATGAAGTGGTAGATGGTGTACCTAGGAAAGAACGGTTGGTGATTGGGGCGGACTTTAATGGGCATGTAGGTGAAGGGAACAGAGGTGACGAGGAGGTGATGGGTAGGTATGGTTTTAAGGAGAGGAATGTGGAAGGGCAGATGGTGGTAGATTTTGCTAAAAGGATGGAAATGGCAGTGGTGAACACTTATTTTAAGAAGAAGGAGGATCATAGGGTGACGTATAAGAGTGGAGGAAGGTGCACACAGGTGGACTATGTGCTATGCAGGAGATGCAACCTGAAGGAGATTGGCGACTGTAAGGTGTTGGCAGGGGACAGTGTAGCTAGATAGCATAGGATGGTGGTCTGTAGGATGGTTTTGGAGGCGAAGAAGAAGAGGAGGAGAGTGAGGACTGAAAGAAGAATAAGATGGTGGAAACTGAAGGAGGAAGAGTGTAGTGTGAGGTTCAGGGAAGAGGTCAGAGAGAGGCTCAGTGGTGTTAAGGAGGTGTTGGATGATTGGGCAACTACTGCAGGAGTGATGAGGGAGGCAGCTAGAAAAGTACTTGGTGTGACATCTGGAAATAGAAAGCAAGACAAGGAGACGTGGTGGTGGAATGAGGAAGTGCAAGAGAGCATAAGGAGAAAGAGGTTGGCAAAACAGAAGTGGGATAGACAGAGTGATGAGAAAAGTAGGCAGGAGTACAAGGAGATGCGGCAGCAGGTTAAGAGGGATGTGGCGAAAGCCAAGGAAAAGGCATATGAGGAGCTGTATGAGAGGTTGGACACTAAGGAAGGAGAAAAGGATTTGTACCGATTGGCCAGGCAGAGGGACCGAGCTGGAAAGGATGTACTGCAAGTTAGAGCAGTAAAGGATGGAGAGGGAAATGTGTTGACTAGTGAGGAAAGTGTGTTGAGAAGGTGGAGGGAGTATTTTGAGCAGCTGATGAATGAGGAAAATCAGAGAGAGAGAAGGTTGGATGATGTGGAGTTGGTGAAGCAGGATGTAGATAGGATTAGTAAGGAGGAAGTGAGAGCAGCGATTAAGAGGATGAAGAGTGGAAAGTCGGTTGGACCAGATGACATACCGGTAGAAGCGTGGAGATGTTTAGGAGAGATGGCAGTGGAGTTTTTGACCAGATTGTTTAACAGGATTTTGGAAGGTGAGAAGATGCCTGAGGAATGGAGAAGAAGTGTGCTGGTACCGATCTTTAAGCATAAAGGAGATGTGCAGACCTGCAGTAACTACAGGGGTATTAAGTTGATCAGTCACACCATGAAGTTATGGGAAAGAGTAGTGGAAGCCAGGCTGAGAGAAGAGGTGACCATCTGTGAGCAACAGTATGGTTTCATGCCGAGGAAGAGCACCACAGATGCCTTATTTGCTTTGAGAATGTTGATGGAGAAGTATAGAGAAGGACAGAAGGAATTGCATTGTGTATTTGTGGATTTAGAGAAGGCGTACGACAGGGTGCCAAGAGAGGAGTTGTGGTATTGTATGAGGAAGTCAGGTGTGTCAGAGAAGTATGTGAGGGTGGTGCAGGACATGTATGAGGACAGTGTGACGGCAGTGAAGTGTGCAGTAGGTACGACAGACTGGTTTAGAGTGAAGGTTGGACTGCATCAAGGATCGGCCCTGAGCCCTTTCCTGTTTGCAGTGGTGATGGACAGGTTGACGGACGAGGTCAGACAGGAGTCTCCCTGGACTATGATGTTTGCGGATGATATTGTGATTTGTTGTGAGAGTAGGGAGCAGGTTGAGAAGAGCCTGGAGAGGTGGAGATATGCGCTGGAGAGAAGGGGAATGAAACTCAGTAGGAGTAAGACAGAATACATGTGTGTGAATGAGAGGGAGGGCAGTGGAGTGGTGCGGTTGCAGGGAGAAGAGCTTCAGAAGGTGGAGGAATTCAGGTACCTGGGGTCAACAGTGCAAAGTAATGGAGAGTGTGTTAGAGAAGTGAAGAAAAGAGTGCAGGCAGGGTGGAGTGGGTGGAGAAGAGTGACAGGAGTGATTTGTGATAGTAGGGTATCTGCAAAATTGAAAGGAAAAGTTTATAGGACTGTGGTGAGACCTGCGATGTTGTATGGATTAGAGACAGTGGCATTGAGTAAAAGACAGGAGGTGGAGCTGGAGGTAGCAGAGCTGAAGATGTTGAGGTTTTCGTTGGGAGTGACGAGGATGGATAAGATTAGAAATGAGTTTATTAGAGGGACAGCGCATGTAGGATGTTTTGGTGACAAGGTGAGGGAGGCGAGATTGAGATGGTTTGGACATGTGCAGAGGAGGGACATGAATTATATTGGTAGAAGAATGCTGAGGATGGAGCCACCAGGTAGGAGGAAAAGAGGAAGGCCAAGAAGGAGGTTCGTGGATGTGGTGAGGGAAGACATGCAGGTAGTTGGTGTAAAAGAGGCAGATGTAGAAGACAGGGTGGTATGGAGACGGATGATCCGCTGTGGCGACCCCTAATGGGAGCAGCCGAAAGAAGAAGAAGAAGAAGATTATTATTATTTCAAGAAGAGAGAAAGTATGGCTCTTATAAATAGCCAAGTATAGCCCGGGTACCAGAGTATAATATACTCTATAAAATATTATACAAAAATACATCAAAATATAATAAGAATCATAATAGTAATAATAAAATGTATAATAATTATAATTGTTATTATTATCCTTTTGACACTTATATGGACCAATATTAGGTTCTTTTTAGGTTGAAACATCACGCAATCCTCTTCCGAGCAGTGATGTTTTGACAGTAAATACGAGTCGGGGTTCCCGGTTCGATCCTGAGCTCAGGTTACTGTGTGTTTGTGTCTTTTTCTCGTTTGTGTTTAGCTGGTTTCCTTCCATCTCCTAAAAACCAAGCGAGTGGGTGGACTTTAAAACCGTATGAATAAATGTGTGAATATGTGTGAATCTGTGTGTGTTTTGTGTGTGTGTGTGTGTGTGTGTGTGTGTGTGTGTGTGTGTGTGTGTGTGTGTGTGTGTGTGGTGTCCTTCTATCCAGCTATAGAGAAGATATTCCCACCTGACGCCCACTCAGGAACCTTTCAGCACTGCTACCTGAGTGTGATAAAGAGCTTATTGAAGATGTTTGAGGAATGATAGAGCCGTGGTGGTCTAACAGAATAAACTAGATAAAGTCAAAAAGAGGAATGAGGTCAAAGGTTATTATTGATCGAGTGTGTGGGATTGTAGAGGGACGTGGTATCTTAGTGGTTAAAATGTTGGACTTTTGATCAGAAGGTGGTGAGTTTGAATACCAGTTCCAACTTACTACTGGGCCCCTGAGCAAGGCCCTTAGCCTTTATTTACTGCTCAGGAGAAAATGGTTGAAGTTGAATAATTGAACTTGAGAATCTCTGTGCTTTCAATCCCTTAATCACTGTGAGCTGAAGCTGATTCTACATCATTTTTGTTCTAGTCCCTGAACCAGAAAGTGGCAAAGAGCCAAGCTGCACCAAGGCATTTCTCTCTCTCTCTCTCTCTCTCTCTCTCTCTCTCTCTCTCTCTCTCTCTCTCTCTCTCTCTCTTGTGTCTGTTTCTGTTTTGGTTCTGACAGAAGCGAGGGAGGAGAACGAGACGAGTGCACGAGCAAACAGCATGCAAAGGAGAATTCCAGAGGTTGGCTTCTGCTAGTTACTATAGCAACGTTTCACACACGCCAACACACATTAGTGTGTGTAATTGTAGGTTACAGTACACACTGACTCCCAGCCTCACACACACACACACACACACACACACACACACACACACACACACACACACACCATATAGAACATCTGATGATCAGCAGTCTCCTGAATAATCAGTATGAGCTGCAGTGAGAGTAGATTTACTCAAACAGGCTTTGAAGAGACAAATCGGAAGACAGAAATGCTGCAGTGTTTTGTGTGTGTGTGTGTGTGTGTGTGTGTGTGTGTGTGTGTGTGTGTGTGTGTGTGTGTGTGTGTGTGTGTGTGTGGTTTTGGATGTAGCCAGGGAGTCCATTATCTCCCAGTAGCTCTTCAGTAACCTTTTGGCAAAAAAAAAAATAAAGTGAACGCAATTTCTCATCTATTGTTATATTGAGTTGCTGAGCTGAGCTGATAATGTTCACTTTTCGAAACACTGCCTTTAAGCAAGTTTGGCTTTAAACACTACTGCCTCTTAACACTGCCATTACACACTTATTTTAATCAGCTGCCTCTAAACAATTGCCTTTAAACAGCTGCATTTAAATAACTTTCTTTAAACACTGCCTTTATATATTTTTGAAACAACTGCCGTTTAAACAGCTGCCTCTAAACACTGCATTTAAGCAATTTTGTCTTTATATAACACTGCCTCTAAACATTGCCTTTAAACATTGCCTTTAAATACCTCTTATAATTAGCTGCCTCTAAACACTGCTTTTAAACTTTTTTTTTATAAACAGCTGCCTATAAACAAGTTTTTTCAAACACTGCCTTTAAACACTTCTTTTAAACAGCTGCCTTAAATACTGCCTTTAAAAAACTATATTTACACAACTGCCTTTGAACACTGCCTCTGAACAGCTGCCTCTAAACCCTGCATTTAAACTTTTCCTACAAATACACTCATTAAACATTGGATTCAAACATTGCCATAAAACTTTGCCTCTAAACACTGCTTTTAAACAGTTGCCTCTAAACACTGCTTTCAAACAGTTGGCTCTAAACACTGCTTTTAAACAGTTGGCTCTAAAAAACTGCCTTTAAACAGTTGCCTCTAAACATTCTCTAAACACTTATTTTAAACAGCTGCCTCTAAACACTGCCTTTAAACACTTATTTTAAACAGCTGCCTTAAAAACTGCCATTAAACAACTATCTTTACACAACTGCCTTTGAACAGCTGCCTCTAAACACTGTATTTAAACACTTCCTCCAAGTACTGTCATTAAACACTGAATATAAACATTGGCTTTAAACACTGCTTTAAAACAATGCCTCTATACACTGTCTCTAAACATTTATTTTAAACAGCTGCCTCCAAACACTGTCTCTAAACACTTTTTGTAAACACTGCCTCTAAACACTACATTTGTTTTTAAACAACACTGCCTCTAAACACTACGTTTGTCTTTAAACACTACATTTGTATTTAAACAACACTGCCTCTAAACACTACATTTGTCTTTAAACAACACTGTCTCTAAACACTACATTTGTCTTTAAAACAATGCCTCTAAACACTACATTTGTCTTTAAACTACACTGCCTCTAAACACTACAGTTGTCTTTAAACAACACTGCCTCTAAACACTACATTTGTCTTTAAACTACACTGCCTCTAAACACTACGTTTGTCTTTAAACAACACTGCCTTCAAACACTACATTTGTCTTTAAACAACACTGTCTCTAAACATTACATTTGTCTTTAAAACAATGCCTCTAAACACTACATTTGTCTTTAAACTACACTGCCTCTAAACACTACGTTTGTCTTTAAACAACACTGCCTTCAAACACTACATTTGTCTTTATACAACACTGTCTCTAAACATTACATTTGTCTTTAAAACAATGCCTCTAAACACTACATTTGTCTTTAAACAACACTGCCTATAAACACTACATTTGTCTTTAAACAACACTGTCTCTAAACATTACGTTTGTCTTTAAAACAATGCCTCTAAACACTACATTTGTCTTTAAACTACACTGCCTCTAAACACTACGTTTGTCTTTAAACAACACTGCCTTCAAACACTACATTTGTCTTTAAACTACACTGCCTCTAAACACTACGTTTGTCTTTAAACAACACTGCCTTCAAACACTACATTTGTCTTTAAACAACACTGCCTCTAAACACTACATTTGTCTTTAAACTACACTGCCTATAAACACTACATTTGTCTTTAAACTACACTGCCTCTAAACACTACGTTTGTCTTTAAACAACACTGCCTTCAAACACTACATTTGTCTTTATACAACACTGTCTCTAAACATTACATTTGTCTTTAAAACAATGCCTCTAAACACTACATTTGTCTTTAAACAACACTGCCTATAAACACTACATTTGTCTTTAAACAACACTGTCTCTAAACATTACGTTTGTCTTTAAAACAATGCCTCTAAACACTACATTTGTCTTTAAACTACACTGCCTCTAAACACTACGTTTGTCTTTAAACAACACTGCCTTCAAACACTACATTTGTCTTTAAACAACACTGCCTCTAAACACTACATTTGTCTTTAAACTACACTGCCTATAAACACTACATTTGTCTTTAAACTACACTGCCTATAAACACTACATTTGTCTTTAAACAACACTGCCTCTAAACACTACATTTGTCTTTAAACAACACTGCCTCTAAACACTACAGTTGTCTTTAAACAACACTGCCTATAAACATTACATTTGTCTTTAAACTACACTGCCTATAAACACTACATTTGTCTTTAAACAACACTGCCTCTAAACACTACAGTTGTCTTTAAACAACACTGCCTATAAACATTACATTTGTCTTTAAACTACACTGCCTATAAACACTACATTTGTCTTTAAACAACACTGCCTCTAAACACTACATTTGTCTTTAAACAACACTGCCTATAAACACTACATTTGTCTTTAAACTACACTGCCTATAAACACTACATTTGTCTTTAAACAACACTGCCTCTAAACACTACAGTTGTCTTTAAACAACACTGCCTATAAACACTACAGTTGTCTTTAAACAACACTGCCTCTAAACACTACAGTTGTCTTTAAACAACACTGCCTTTAAACACTACAGTTGTCTTTAAACAACACTGCCTCTAAACACTACAGTTGTCTTTAAACAACACTGCCTTTAAACACTACAGTTGTCTTTAAACAACACTGCCTCTAAACACTACAGTTGTCTTTAAACAACACTGCCTTTAAACACTACAGTTGTCTTTAAACAACACTGCCTCTAAACACTACAGTTGTCTTTAAACAACACTGCCTCTAAACACTACAGTTGTCTTTAAACAACACTGCCTTTAAACACTACAGTTGTCTTTAAACAACACTGCCTCTAAACACTACAGTTGTCTTTAAACAACACTGCCTTTAAACACTACAGTTGTCTTTAAACAACACTGCCTCTAAACACTACATTTGTCTTTAAACAACACTGCCTCTAAACAGTGCCTTTATATATTATTGCCTGCAAACACTTTTTTTAAACACAGCCTTTTTAACACTTGCTTTTAAACACTATTGGCTTTGACGTTGCAGCTTTCGGAAGGTTCGTCCTGTTCAGCTGATTTTCACCTCGCCCTGCTCTCAGTTGTTGGCAGGAAGTGAAAGTTCGTTGATCTTTCGTTCCACTTATCGTTACAGAATTCGCAGCTTTAAAAAGCAGAAGTATAAAATGACATCATTTAGTCAGAGCGCATAAATCAGTCACACAACATTCATACAATCTTTACACAACATTCACACAACTTTTACACAGCAGCGCACTAGATCGCTGAGTCTGAAGCGGCTGCCATCTGGACAGATGAGCAGAAATCATTTTGCTGAACACTTTTGTGACAGGAAGTTGGCAAAGCACAAAATATTTTTTTTTAAAAGCTTGGCGGAAACTAAAGCACATGACTGCCACAAAGAACCACCACTCTGCTCTTTCGTACTTTTATTTAATTCATTATTTATTTATCTTGGGGTGACAATAAGGACTTTGTTGGCAAAATTTTTTTTTTTTTGGGGAAAATCTTACAGCAACTCATTTGAGCAAAAGAATGTGGAGGAACTGAAAAGGATACAAGTAAACAAATAAAATAACAAAACAAATAATTATTAATCTGCAAAAAAAAGGATTATTACAATTCATTCATTGGTAATCAAAAATGAAAAGCAAACTATAATGTATAATAAAAAATCAACCTTTAAAAAAAATGCAAAAAAGTTTCATAAACATGTTTAAAAAGCAAAATAAAAGGTTACAATTAGAAAAGTAAAAGAAAATGCTTTTATTTTAAAAAATAATAATAAAAAAGTAATGACAAATATTATGCATGTGATCAGCGAAACACAATTAATCGTGAAAAAAGGGCAGTGCAGAAAAAGACTATTTAATTTATAAAATGTTTTTAAAGATTTTATTTGAAATAATTGAATACAAAAAAGAGAAATAGTGTGTGTATAGCTCCTTCTGCTGTTTCTTCTCTCGGATCTGACTCCATGATTCCATTCCTCTGACGTCAAGCTGGGTTTGATCACTTGAGGGTGCAATACGAACTCCGGAGGACCCTTGTACAAAAGACCGTTTTGTTTAAAAAAAGACACACACACACACACACACACACACACACACACACACACACACACACACACACACAATTTATCCTCATAACAGAAGGTAACAGAAGCACAAACCTGTTATTCGTTCACGTCATTCACCAATCGCTCATCTACAGCAGAGTCACCTGCATGAGTGATGTCATAGTGCAATGATGATGTCATCTTTAACGTATGAGCTAACCGCTGTCTCTAAACACTGCCTCTTGAACCCCACATTTAAACACTAAATCTAAGAGACAGCCTCTAAACAGCTGTCTCTAATCACTGCCTTCAAACAGTACTGCCTCTAAAAACTGCCTTGAAAAACTACTGCCTTTAAACTCCAATACCTAGATAAACTGCTTTTTAACACCACCTTTAAACACTGCCTCTAAACTGCTGTCTCAAAACACTGATTTTAAACAGTGCTGCCTTTAAACACTGCCTTTAATAACTACTGCCTCTAAACACTGCCTTTAAACTCCAATACTTATAAAACTGCTTTTAAACACTGTCTTTAAACACTACTGTCTCTAAACACTGCTTTAAAACGCTGCCTCTGCACGGCTGCTTATGAACACTGCCTTAAACGACACTGCCTTTAAATACTGCCTCTAAACACTGTCTAAACACTTTCTCTTAAAACTACTTTTAAACACTATCGTCTCTAAACACTTCCTCTGTAAAGTTGTGTAGTATCGAGGTAGAATTTAACTCATTCTGTAGTTGGAATCCACTCAACACACTTATTTATTAGTGTTATGGGTTTGTTTTGGCAAGACACCACACACACACACACACACACACACACACACACACACACACACACACACACACAGATTCAGCTGCACGTTCCTTCAGGGTGAATTTAGTGTAAGTTGTGATGTTGGGAGTGTGTTTGGGGTTGGGTGTGTGTTGTACAGGTTGTGTGTGTGGTCTCTCATGTTGTATGCAGCCAGTGTGTGTGTGTGTGTGTGTGTGTGTGTGTGTGTGTGTGTGTGTGTGTGTGTGTGTGCGTGTGTGTTGTTTTAACTCTGCTCTGTGGTCATGTGTCATGTCTTGTGTGTT
>JBCEWE010000201.1:962500-967500 GCA_039877035.1 Silurus lanzhouensis | reverse complement strand
AAGAACATAGTTTAAGGGTCCAAAAGTAGCTTCTTGTGACCCCCTTTATCGCAGCGTTAGTACTGGTTCATGCCCCATTTCTAGAAATATTTCTTCTAGTTTGAGCCATGAACCATATGGAAATTCCTCAGTGTATAGCAGAAAGATAATAGCCAGGTCATGTCCTTATCAGAAGACATATTTAACCATCTATCCATCGTAGCCTCTAAATGGTTCATAAAAACACTGCACTAGCAGAAAAATGGATCTGAGCATATTACCTTCTATTACCTTCTGTTACCTTTTACAATCAGGGATTTTGTGCTACCAATAAGTTAACACTAAAGTGGACTGACAGTGTTAGCCAGAGATTCTTGAAATCTTTATAACTTCTTCAGGAATTCCCATGGATCTTCAATATATATGAAAACATAATAATAAACCCTCAAAAATCCTAATGTCATCATCATAAATCATCATCATGATCAGGAATTCCCAAAACCTTTTCAGTATTATCAAGGACCATTTTCTTGGATACTTGAAGGTGTCACTTTTTTAATCCTGAAATCCTTTTAGAATCATTTAAGATCCCTGAAACACTTTTAGCATGATCTAGTGCAGGAGTTTGTTGAGTCTCTTTAAGGATCCCTGAAATGTATGCTTAAAATCGACCAGGTCCCTGAAATCCCTTTAGTATTACTCAAGAGCCCTGAAATCCTTTTTTTTCCCCACACAGGATCCCAGAAATATTTGTTGAATTAATCAGGATCCCTGAAACCCCTTTAGATCTTTCTGGATCCCTTAAATCCCTTTAGATCTTTCAGGATCCCTGAATTTTCTTTAGATAAATCAGTATCCCTGAAATCCCTTTAGATCATTCAGGATCACTGAAATCCCTTTTCCACCATTTAGGATCCCTGGAATTTTAACTATAATTACATTTATGTAATTTGGCAGACATTGTATCACGAGTAATTCACTTTTATCACATTTATACAACTATTTAGTTGAGAGCCCAGCAGTCGCAGCCTGTTGGTGCTTGGGATTTGAACTCTCGTCCTTCCGAACAGAAGTCCAGATACTTTATCCTCCATTAGTATCATTCAGGATACCAAAAATCTCTTTAGTATCAGTTAGGTTCCATGAAAGCCCATTAATGTCATTCAGGATCCCTGAAATCCTTTTAGTGTCATCCAGGATCCCAGAAATTCCTTTAATACTGTATTAGGAATCATTTGTAATCCAGAAGACTCCATAACATAATTTTGAAATGTACAAAATCCCTCACTATAATCAAGACGCTTAAGATTTTTTGACATAACCTGGTATTACAGAAATCTCTTCAGTTTTTATCAGGGATGCCAGAAATCTCTTAAATGTTATTTAAGAATCCCCAAAAATATAATAATCAGAAATAGTAACAACCTTATCAATGATCCCAGAAAAATCCTCAGCATCTCTCGGAATCCCAGAAATCCAGACCAGCTGTGAAAATTCCTTCAGAAGTTTCCTAAACATCATCAAAAAATATATATATCTTTTTTTTTTAACAGCACCTAAAAATCCCCTCAGTATAAACACAGGTTTCAGAAATACTCTAAGGATTCCCAAAAACCTACTCATCATTCAGGACCCTGGAAATATTCACAGGACAATCCTCAACATTTCTTGGAAGCTCAGTAATCTCAAGACCAACTGAGATGTCAAAATTCCCTCAGCATTTTCCTAAACATAATCAAGAGCCACTTACATCACCTAACGTTCCCCTCAACATAAACACACATTGCAGAAATTCTCTCAATATAATCAGGATTCCTAGAAACCCCCTATTCAGGAATTCCATGAGAATTCCATATGCCTTGAGAGCTCCTAAATCTTCATCAGGAAATGTATTTAAATCTTCATTTATTTAAATCTTCATCGGAAAATCTAAACATTATCCGAGTACCCAGAACGCTCTATGTTTCACATTATCAGTGATCATAAAAATCTCCTTAACACCAACAACAGTTTTAGACTTCCAATCAACATCTCCTCGACCTAAACTGGAATCCCTGGAACATCATACATATAATCAGGAATCCCTGAAACATTTGTAAGATGAAAAAACCAAAATGACCAGACTGGCTGGATTCAGCTAATTACTCAAATTAATAGCTAAAATAATCTTTAACTTTAGAACCATGTTGACCAGAGAAGCTTCTAAGAATGCAAAACGTATAGGAAGATGGGCTACAACAACAGAATATCATATCAGGTTCTTCTCCTAGTTATGGATCCATGGCTACTTTTGTCAGCAGTTCAGGCTGGCGGCGGTGGTAATGGTGGTGGTGGTGGTGGTGGTGGTGGTGTCTTGATGTTAGGATTATTTTTTTTCAATTACTAGGCCTTTTACTGACCACATGCATTACTGTAAGACCCATCTAATAATAGCTACCTCCAGCATGATGATGCACCATATCACAAACCTCAATTCATCTCAAAATGGCCACCCGGTCACCAGATCTGGAGACAATAAAGTAGCAGGAAAGTATCCCACATTTGTATCTCAATCATATCAACATGGACTCCATGATTAGATAGCCTTCAAAAGAAAACATAAGGCTGGACCTTAAAGGTTAATCCAAAACAAAAAAGCCTCAATAAACACCAGGAATCTCAAAAACAGACACATTGAACACAGACTTCAGGACAAAACAATTAAATGCAATGCTGAGCGCAGACTAAATATTTGTGAGAATGTTTTGAGGATTTCATGATGAGCTGGAAAACAAGCTGCAGGTGTGAATAATCAGGTGAGGTGAAAAGCTGAGCACGTGCTGCAGCAGAAGATCGAAGTCAAAGCAGAGCCAAGCTGAGGCATGGAGTTTATTAAGACATCAGGAATCCCATGAGACTCCTCGACTTTATCAGGGGTTCCTAGAAATATCTGAAACTTCAATGGAATTCCTGAAAATGCTCACAACAGTGACAGATTTCCTAGAAATCTACGCAGGAAGAATCATCAGTAATACCAAGAAAGAGCACAGACTCTCCTTACAATCTCATCAGGCCTCAGGTGTGTCTAAAACAAACTCGGTCATCAGGCATGAGGTCATCCTGCGGCACCGTTTTCATCAGCAAAAAAAACGAGTGACATCATCTCATAGGCTTGTGCTCGGAGCACAAAAAAAAGTTCTTCCTCTCAGTCTTTGCGTGGAAGACAAAGCAACTGTGGTGCGCACACGTTTTTATTGATCCTCCTTTCCTTCTTCCTGATACGCCGCAAAACATCTTGTTCTTGTGCACCACAGACACCTTCCCTTTTGTTTCATTTTTTGATTTTGTGCTTTGAAGGGGGATCTTCAGGAAACTCCTCCCTTGATTTTTGTTTGAAAGATTTGACTGAATTACACTCAATCTGGCAACCCGAATCGTAGGCAATTTCCAGTAATGCATTTATTTGTATATTAATGACATTTGTTTTGTCTTTTATTGCTGCAAAATTGTTCCTTCTCACTCCTGCACATCGCTCTCAATTAAGTGTACATGCTTGTGTTTATATAAACCATTCATTCACACTATATGACCTCAGTGTGGACTCCATGCTCCATGGTGTGTATTACTGCATGATGTCTGTGTAGGGTGATGGTATTCGACTCATGTCAGCATGCCCTGCCTTTCCTGATCTGCCGGTTTGTAATCAGACACCATGCAATTCAGTTTCAGCCATCACTCCATGTCATGGAGCATAACACACACAATTACTGAGAACAGAGTTTCAAGGAAGCGTGATTTCCCTTCTCTTTTTAAACTTCTCCTTTGTTCGTTCTCCGTGCTGCGTTACAGGTAGACGTAAAACGGTATGATGAATGTTCAATGTTATCAGAAAATCTCAACCCTACATGACGCAAAGAGGATCAACATCTCAAATGTTCTCTGTGTCAAAGGTCAAAGTAGACAATGGTAGGATTTTGCTGAATATAAGGGTCTTTTAAGTGTAATTTCGAGTAAAATGTATATATATATATATATATATATATATATATATATATATATATATATATATATATATATATATACTGAGATATGTCAGGGTTTTTTTGTTATTGGACAGTAAGCAGAAATAGAATTTCCTCCAAGTGTTTTATTGCATAAATATTACAGAAAGTTCTAGCTCATAGTCAAATGCTAGCGTAGTATGGCTAATTCAAATTTTTCAAAATCGTGCATTTTTTATTATTATTATTATTATATGATTATTAAAAATTTTGCATAATCAGCATAATCATTAAATGCTTTATATATATATATTTATCTGTCAATCGATTAAATCTTTTTTTAAATCGCGAATAATAATACGATTGGCATGAGATAACTCGTGATTAATCGCAACTTAATCGCACACTTTATCAGCTGGAAATGTACCTTAAATTAATACTTTTCAAGTTTTTAATACTCTAATCAACATGGCCAACATTTATTTCACAAAAATAAACGTCTAAATGAACACATTATTTAAAAACTTCTTTATAGCGAAGATATGATGATACTCTATGTTCCATATGACTTCCAATGACTCTTACAGCCAGAACAACTGACTGTACTTCCCTTATAGAAGATGACTCAACACCTTTTGACCAATCGGATTCAAGAATTTAGCAGCATTGTGCTATAAAAGTATTGGGACACCTGACCATTCTAGGCATAATTACAAAATTGTTACCACAAAGTTGGAGGAACACAATTATTACGATTGTCTCTGGATACAGGAGCATGCAATTTTCCTTTCACTAGAACTAGAAGACCCAAACTTGTTTTAGCATGACAATACCCATGTGCACAAAGCCAGCTACCTGAAGATATTCTTTACATGGTTTGAAGTGAAAGATGGACTTAAATGGACTGCTACAGAGCCCTGAGCTCAACCCTGTAGCTGAATAAGTACAAATTTCCACAAGCACACTCCAAAATCTGGTGGAACATCTTCCCAGAAGAGTGGACGTTACTATAACTGCAAACTGGGACTTAATATGGAATGG
>JBCEWE010000201.1:917500-957500 GCA_039877035.1 Silurus lanzhouensis | reverse complement strand
CTTACACACTCAGTTCAACACCTACATTCAGACTCGAATACCCTGAATATGACTTCTTTGACTTACAACACACAAACTTCATCACCCCAACTGTGACTCCTTTTACCCTGAATTCCAATTCCATCCCCCCCATCTCTAATTCCTTCACACTGATCTCGGATTCCATCACCCCTAACCGTGACTCCTTCACAATCAACTCTGACTCCTTCACCCTCAACTCTGACTTACGGTCTTATCTTTAACAGGCTTGGTATTTTAGACGTTTTGAACTCATGCACTCCAGAAAAAGATATTTTTTCCACAACCCTGATTCCTCTACCCTCAACATCAACATCAAAAATTCAGACCTCCTTATCCTCAACTCCTACAACTTTTATCAGTGACTCATTCACCCTTTAACCCGTATCCCTACACCCTTTACTCTGTCTCCTAGACTCGTCAGTCAGGGCTGGTCGAGATGTAACAGTAAAAGAAAACGTTGTTTTTATTTACACAATTTTGTTTTCTCTTGTTGCTTGCTTGATGTGCATGTTTTGTCTTTAATCAGTGTAGAAAGCGATGGAGAGGAATGCAAAGAGAAGAAGAAAGATGGTGACTAATTCCTCCTGCAGTGTGTTCAGCTCATGCAGCTGCTGGCTGCTCACTGGCTGAGTCACCAGCAACTATACAGCCACTTTGTTTTTAATCACACACACACACACACACACACACACACACACACACACACACACACACACACACACACACAGACAAAGACATAGACACAAGTGATTTGGTCAAAGTGTGGGAGTAGGTTATGTGCAATGCTGCAAGCCCTGCATTCTGTCTTTTTCTCTCTCTGTTGTGTTTAAAAAGCCTTCGTTTCTGTGCTGCGCTTTTCAAGTTTGCGTTTCTTTTCACACGTTATTCAGCACTTCTGCATCCCAGTTGAGAGCAGATTTATCCGTAATGAGTGTTAATGACCCAAGTGTGGTACTAATTAACAAACAAGGATTCGCCTCTGTGCTTCACTGAACCAGGTCTTCATCTTCGTTCCCTCCATCCATGACTTTCACGATGTCTATAAATACAGAGTGGTGCAGGGAAATGGGAGATTTCTAACCACATGCTTCCTGACGTCCGCGGTTTCATCGTGGACAGCGAGATAGAGCAAAGAGCAAATGTGAAACTGGACAAATCTGCCACAGAGACGTTCGACATACGTTTGAAATACGAACCGGCCTCGCCCTTTTTTGGTAGTCGAGATGATGGGCTCTTCCACTGTAAAGACTGGGTCGTACTTGTGCACCCAAGTTTCATCACCGGTAACGATCCTTGACATAAAGGACAGGTTGTCCACAGAACGCTGACAGAGTTCTTGGCAGACCTCAACGCGGCAAATGGTTTTGAAGTTTTTGGTGGTTGAGCTCGTTTAAAATCTTCCTGAACTTCCTGAGTCTCCCGGTGATGTTCTTTCCGCTCTTAAAGCTCACGTGCCACTCAAAACACTTCAAATTGCCGAATCACATCAAACATCTCTGTGACAGATTTGGCCAGTTTTTGATTGTTCTAACGTTTGTCCATGATCAAATCCCAGACGTGGTAACGCACGTGGTCGGAATCGCACACGTTTTGATTTCACCTCGTATGTCTTCTTTGAGATGGATTCGTGACATTGTCAAGCTGGAACAGGTTCGGGTCTCCTAGTTCAAGTGAAGGTAAAATGCAATGCTGAAAACGTCCAAGCTAATTTTGTATGGAACTCAATATGAATGGAAGAATCAGGTGTCCCAATACTTTTGTCAATGTAGTGTATGTTGTAGAGTAAATGAGTGGATCATTTCACCTTAGATCGTGTGTTCAAAAGGGAAACGTAACCGCGAACATGGCAAACTTTCCGAGATTTTTTTCTGCTGAATTATTTCCTTGTATCATGATTACGTGTTGGAAATACACCCCAGGCAACTTTTAATGATCGGGTTCTACTACACGTTTTTGACTGAGCGGCTGAAAATGTTGTTCTCTTTGTGTGTGTGTGTGTGTGTGTGTGTGCGTACTTGTCTGTTTGTTTGGGTATATAGTACATGTGTATTTCCATGCCTGTGTGTGCTGATTACATGTAATGAATGAAAAACACTGGGCTTGAGAGCGAAAAAAGCGAGAGATAACAGAAGAGGCCTCTGAAGTGTAACTCTCAGGAGAGATTACTTTGTCTGGTCAAAGGGTTATAGCACTTAAACGGGCCAATTTCTCTCCCTTGAGGAAAAAGATCTATCCAAATACGAAAACACTCATTATCTATAAGCGCTGCAGATTTAGGCGTGTTAGCAGAGGCATAAACTGGCAGAAAGGTGTAATTACCAGAGCCTAAAGAATTGCGCCATGGGAAATCCTGGGAACACCAACGCGCTCTGAAAAACGCTGTTAAAGCTTTACAATGGTGTGTGTGTGTGTTTCCAAAAACACAGCAGGAACACTTTAGTTCCTTGACTTTAACACACAACACGCATAAATAGCTTTGAGTGACCGAATTTAAGAGCTTCACTCTCTCCAGTTCTCACAGTCTCACACCTCACATCCATCCCACTCCATGCTCCACACTCCACCAGCTCAGGGGAAGTGATGTTATCACGACTTCCTGTCCATGTGGGCTGATTTAGGACTTGTGTATGCATGTGTGTGTGTTTGTAAAGGAGTCTGTGTTTACTCGAGTAAGCATGTGTGTGGGCCGGAGTGTTTGTTTGCCGTGGCTGGCTTTCAGAAGCTTTCGCCTGCATTTTTGTCTCGAAGTTATTTATCCTGAGACTGTTTAGTGTGATAGAAAGATACGATGGTAATCTGAGCGGAAAGACTACAAGAGCTCGGGTCCAGACCCGAAACCTGAAGAGAGGATTCGTGGAGAATCAGATCAAATCTGGTGTTAATGAATTTGATTCTACATGGCGGCACTGAAGTGTCACTGATCTGATAATACAAACTTTTTGAAAGAAGAGCGACGCAGTACGTGGGGCTTTTAGAAATCGGTTGCTCTGATCACAGTTTAGTGGAGCAGCTACACACTCAAGATACATTTGAGACGGGATGAACATTGGGAAGTGCTAGCTCAGTGGTAATAGTCAATTTTTCACGTTGTTCTTCATGTTTTTGTCTTATATTAAAAGTTCCAACTACTAGATTAAACCCCACACACCCTTTTCCCCAGTAAGCGAAAGACCTCATTGAGCCGAACACTGTACTTTTCGAACTTCTCATTCCAGATTTATTTTCGGCTCTGCTGATATTATAAACTCCTCCATTCTTTCGAGAAGGTTTTCCACTAGATTTTGGGGGGGATGTTGTAGTTGTGGGTAGTAGTGTTGATTTTAGAGTATTACTGTAATCATGTCCAGTTTATATTTGTTACACTTTTTACAACAGACATTGTCTCAAAGCAGCTTTACAGAATTTATCAGTGAAGGTGAACGATGTGTGTTTATCCCTGATGAGCAGCCATGGTGACTTTGGCAAGGAAAAACTCCCTTGGATCAGGGGTGGCCAACCAGTCAGAGACCGAGAGCCACATTTTTTACTGTGTTACCGCAAAGAGCCACATCATACACATGGGCACACATGAACATCACCCATCCCTTCCTCTTACACACACACACACACACACACACACACACACACACACACCTCTGCTCAGCCAGATTTATTGGAAATGTCACACACCAACATAATGACAGAAATTTACTCCTACAGTTCTAAGACCACAGGCCAGTCATTTTCAACAATGAACATTGTGTGCATTGTCTCACACACACAAACACTCAGTTTAACCAAGTCCACAAACAAAAATATAATAATTTACAATAGCGTTTTTCTTTTACTATGCATGTTACTTAGTGGGACTTTTGGCATCCTTGCCTTGAACAATCCCCTTCAAATCTGCCTCGTATTCCGTTGTTGCCACTCGAAGCAATTCTTTCACGTGTGTCAGTCAGAACAGATCGATACTTTGATTTCACGTTTTTTTTTTTTTTATGTGCGTGTTCACTTCGCTTGAGTTCAACACGGTATTTTCGTCAAACGCGCATGTGCGTGAGATGAATATACCGCGGGGTGGGCAATTTATTTTTTACAAGGGGCCACATGAGTAACTTGAATTGTGTCAGAGGGCCACACTAACGATAATATTTTAGGGATGCACCGAAATGAAAAATCAATTCAAACGGCAATGAAATCCATCATTTTTTGGTGTTATGCCTTTTGCCTTGGCACCATCACTGGTAAACTTTTCTGCCTTTTCAAAAATCCTCTAAAGACGGAGTGCGCATGCTCGGATTGACTAATTTTCTGTGCCGCGTTTTTCTCATATTTAGAATGGCAATCGGGATGTTTGGATTTCAGGTGATAAATTAATCCCGATTTGGAGAAACTCTTTGCAGATACACCCCCTCTTGAAATTTCAGCATTGCATGTTTTGCAAATCGCTCTCCGCACACCGCAGACATGTTGCTCTTATTTTGCCCAGGTCTGATATACCGCAAAGTTTCCCAGTAGGGGCAAGCTTATTTAAGTCTTAAACTCAACGTATTAACCACAAGTGAAGCGAACACGCACACTAAAAAACAAACAAACACAAACTTAGATATGAACGTAAGTGCTGCATGAAACCAGCCAAAGAGCCGCATGCGGCTCATGAGCCGCGGGTTGGCCGCCCCTGCCTTAGATGTTATGAGGAAGAAACCTTGAGAGGAACCAGACGCAAAAGGGGAACCCATCCTCATTTAGGTGACACCAAGAGTGTGATTACAGTCTTTAAACAATACAGAACACTGGAGAGTGAGAACTAACATGAGCACTGGAGTGTGTGATTTTGAGTAATGATCTTTCTACAGTATTTTTCAGTTATTTGTGGTTATAAAACTAGGAGCTACTGAGCAACTCAGAAAATAGCTCAACATTTGCGATCATCACAGATCCAACACCAGATTCTCCATGCCAGAGCCTTTAAACACTTAAAGAGATCCAGTGTCCAAACTCCACATGAAGTGTGGCTCATGTACTGATGTTGGTGGAAGTCAGAAGATCAGTAAGCAGTTCCAGTGTATCTCAAAAGAGTTCGGTTGGGGGGGATGGGGTTAGGAGGTGTACAGGACACTGAGGTTCTTCTGCTCCAGAAATAAAAAGTAATAAAAATACACATAAATGAAGGAATGCTGAATTATCGAAGTGTTTCTTTAAATCCAGCTTTTCATTGCTTGTCAACTCCTAGGACTCTTCAGCCGAACGAGACGTCGTGTTGGTCTACATGTACGTTCAACGATGAACAAATGAATAATACATTCACCAGATGAAGAAATGACGAATACAAGTGGTTAATGTGGCAGTGAATGCAATGATCGTCGCCTGCAGCAGAGCCGCTAATTATAAACAGATAAGAGACTGGTCAAAATCCTCCTCTGTCTCTGCTGATAAGAGCTGATAAGGATGTGCTGTGGTTTTTGCTGGTGTGGCGAAAAAACAGCACTTTTCTCACCTGCAACCACCTGAGCTTTTTTTACACCCTTTAGTCCAGCTTGAATTTTAGTTTTGACTTTCGTTGTCACATTGAATGAAGAAACAGCTGTGAGAAACACGCCCAGTCTGAACTCAGGGAAATAACAGCATGTGTCTACTACATGGCTCACAAGAGAAAAATAAATATTTATATACTGATCTAGAGACAAAAAAAAGAAAGCTCCAAAAAATGATGCTATTGTACTAGGGATGGTAAAATTCACCGATTTGCGTTAAAAGTTAACGATGTGATGCATCGATTTAAAAAAGAGTGCATCGGATAGAAGTTTGTATCACAATGTATAGTTTTATAGAACATAACTGCATCAGTTAATAAAAAATATTTATTTACATATAATTATTAGTAAATGCACTATACTTTTATTATTTAGAAAGTGACTAATCATTTGTGACCAATATTTTATATGTTGATTGATTTTTCCTCACTTGCTCTCTCAGCATCACTGCTGCTACGTGAATATGACGTATTATATCACAACACTACGGAGACCGAGGCGTGTCCTTAGTGTCCCATAGAATACAGATTAACATGGCAGAGGTAGAGCTGTAACTTCCTGTAGACAGATGAGGAAAAGAACGTCTGCTTTTATTTAAGCGTTTTCTTTTTTTCTTTTTGTACTACAAAGGCCAATTTTTTTGAAAGAGACATACTTAAGTAAAATGATGATTTGCTGTCTGTCTGAACTGTCTGTACCATATTAAACTGAATAGCATCATGTTTTTTCCATTGCATCATATTGTGTTGAATCAAATCGAAATTGGATCGTATAGATAGAGTGAATCGTTTCGCATCGGTAGCCTCTTTACATGTATCTTTAATGTATCGTTTCGTTGGCTATGCGTCGAGAAGTAAGTGCACCCCTCACATTTTAGAATAGATTAGATTAGATTAAACTTTATTGTCACTGTGCAAGGTACACATACAGAGCTAATGAAATGCAGTTAGCATCTAAGTGCATACGTGGCCTGTTTACAATAAATAACAGTAAGATAAATAGCAGAGGTGGGAGTAAGTCATCAAATGAAAGTCTCAAGTCAAGTCCAAGTCTTAACATTGCAAGTCAAAGTCAAGTCAAGTCATTCTGTTGTAAGGGTCAAGTCAAGTCAAGTCAAGTCATACTCTTTGTCAAGTCAAGTCAAGTCAAGTCGCAACTTAGTCATCAAGTCATACCAAGTCGCACACAGATTTGTTTGACACATTTTTTAACTCAGGGACTTTTATTATTAATTTAGACACAGAGGGCTGATGATGGGTAACAAAAATAAATAAATCAACTTGTGTGTAATAAAATATCGTTAAGAAGCACTTTAAATGCTCTAAAATAAAAATAAATTAAATGAACAAGTAAACAAGAATTAATTGTAAGTTTTTTAGACAGTAGAATGTGCTGATGTTCCCTTCTCAGGAGGAGTCAGAACTACAGTTGTTAAACTGGATCATTTCTATCTATGAATACCCTGATGTATCTGTGTAAACATGGAGTGAACAGTCACATGTCCCCATCTCAACATATAGTAATAATAATACCTATAATTGTAAAGTATACTGTCATCTCATCAGACACCAAACAATGGGTTGCATACTCAAAGTAGAATATCAATATCAGAAAAAAAAAAAATCTTACTGTACAAGTGAGGCAGTGGTTTTTAAAAGGTGATGAACCCAACATTGTTTGCTCTGTTAAGAGTTATCCACAAACTATTATGATCATGTTACTCTAGGGCTTTTCATAAATTTTCTAATATCTTTAATAATGTAAAAAAAAATAAAACTATCAGGTCATGCCCCAGTATTTATGGAGAAATTTACCGTACATCAAACCAGATTTATGTATTTGGCCATAACAACTTTAACCCTTGACCACTTCAATGTTAAACTGTGATGTTTGGACAGTTTAAAATAATGCCAATGTGAAGGCAAATTACAGTGAATTGCATTTGCAAAAAATCAAACTGGCCATGTACGCGTAATCTCTAAACCCGAACTTTATTATCCTCGGGGGTGGGGCTGGTGTTGTTGCGGTGTACATGTTGTCTTGTCCGCGGAGGGATCTGCTGTTTTGGCAGGCGGCAAGCGGCTTCCGGATAGCGTCTAGCGGTTTACGCATGCGGAAGAGTGGATTGGGTTCGCCGACTTATTGGAAAATATATAGTCCATTCTTAAATATATAAAAAAATCACAATATTTGAAAAAAAATATTTTTCACAAGTCATTTCAAGTAAATAGGCACAAGTCCGAGTCAAGTCTAAAGTCACAAGGAGCAAGTCTAAAGTCAAGTCGAGTCTTTTCAGAGATCTAATCAAGTAAGTCTCAAGTCCAGAAAAATGTGACTCGAGTCTGACTCGAGTCA
Organism: Silurus lanzhouensis; assembly: GCA_039877035.1. Taxonomy (NCBI): domain Eukaryota; kingdom Metazoa; phylum Chordata; class Actinopteri; order Siluriformes; family Siluridae; genus Silurus; species Silurus lanzhouensis. The sequence continues at coordinate 949,608 of JBCEWE010000201.1, read as the reverse complement.
AGTCATATGACTCGAGTCTCCCACCTCTGATAAATAGGGTATGAGGTCCATATATACAGGGATGAGGGTGATTAATGTACAGAAGGTGCAGTAGGTAATAATATATAATATAGTAATATACAATATACTATGCAAAGATTTGACATGTCAAAAGATAAAATACTCAAATGACATGATATAGTTATGTACAAGTGTGAATGTACAATATGATAAAGTATATACAGTATAAATATGGGCGGAACGTACAGTAGTGCAAAAGTTATGGATAATGCGAAAAAGAAATGTGTAGTGGATAAGGAGTGCAAAATACACAGAATCAGCTGTTTAATGCAGAAACCGTCACAGGAAAAAAAGTCTGTTTTTACTCTGTTTGTGCGGCTCTGAGGCACCTGTAGCGTCTGTCCGATGAGAGAAGGACCAAGATGGCAATTTCAGCAACCATTTTGGTGTATCTTTTCAAGGGACAAAACTATTGAAATTAAACTTAGATTCATTTTAGAGTAGTCAATGTGCAGCTCGTATATCAGTACAGATTTACTGTCCTCTGATAATAACTCAACATATAGCCATTATTGTCTAAATAATAACAGCTGTTAGCCATGTAAGAATGTAAAGCCACATGTCATATTTATAATGTTAATGTTTTTGTCTGCTTGACAGGACCATACAAATTTGTGTATCTTGTATTGGGGTAGTTCAAATTTGGTGCTTTTATTACAATTCTCTCATACTGATCACTGGATGTTCAACATGGACCTCATGGTAAAGACTCTCTGAGGATTTAAGAATTAGATTTGCTGCACTCCACAAAGATGCCGAGGCTGTAAGAAGTTCAGTAACACCCTGAAACTGAGTTACAGTACAGTGTTCAGTGTCATACAGAGGTTTTCCAAAACGGGTTCCACTCTGGACAGGTCTCACAAGGGTCCATCAAAGAAGTCGAGTGCTCGTACTGTGCGTCAGGTGCAGAAGCTGCTTTAAAAAAATGAGTGCTGCAGCATTGCTTTTGTTGAGGTTTAGAGGAGAAGTGAAAGGTCCACTCGTCAGTGCTCAGACTGACTCATCAGACTCACACTGCAAAAAGTCAGTTTACTTGGCCGTCGTCTCAGAAGGAAGCTTCTACTGAAACTGGCTCACAAAAAGCCCACAAACAGTTTACTGAAGACAACCTGTCCAATAGCATGAATTATTGGAACCTTCTTCTGTGGTCTGAGGAGAGTAAGATAAACTTCTTTGGCTCAGATAGTGTGGCGATGCCCTGGTGAGGAGAACCACGAAAATTGTGTCTTGCCTACAGTCAAGCATGGTGGTGGTAGCATCATGGTCTGGGGCTGCATGAGTGCTGCTGGTACTGGGGAGCAGAGGTTAATTAAGGGAAACATGCAAACATGTACTGTGACATTCTGAAGCAGGAATTAATGCCCTCCCTTCAGAAACTGGGCAGAACGGCAGTTTTCCAGCATAATGACGACCCCAAACATACCGCCAAAATGACAACTGCTTGGCTGAAGGTGAAGGTGAAAATGATAGAGTGGCCAAGTATGTCTCCACCCCTGAATCCTCAAGCGAAAGGTGGAGAAGCACCATACTTCTAACATCCAGCAGTTTGTGATGTCATTATGGAGGGGTGGAAGAGGATCCCAGCAACAACCTGTGCAGCTCTGGTAAATTCCATGCCCAGGAGGATTAAAGCAGTGCTACAAAACAATGGTGCTCACACAAAATACACTTTTGACACAGTTTTGACATGTTTACTGAGTGTGTACTCAATTTTTCCCCAGTAATTTTGACAATAATGGCTGTATATTGAGTTATTTACAGAGGACAGTAAATCTGTACTGCTATACGAGCTGCACATAGACTACTCTAAAATATAACCTAGTCTCCTTCCTATAGTATTGTCTAACACTATGGTTGCTGAAATGTGAGGGGTGCACTCACTTTTGTGAGATACTGTATATGTATGACTGTCATTCCGTTAACAACAGAGGCGTTTGGAAGCCGAATTCCTTCGCTTATTCTGGCTTTCATCTGCTGCCGCTTGTAAAACTGATGACATCTTTACTATCATGACCTTCTGACCCTGTAGATCTTGAGGCTACACAGCTACTGGACAGTGTGGTGTGGTGTGGTGTGGTGTGAAAATCTGGGTCAGATTGTGTCAGAGCATAAGAAAGCTCGATTTATCTACAAGTTCACACTGATCCTTATTGTAGTGCTATTTCATGAAACTACATACACGTCTTTTCTATTCTATGAAGAAGTAAAGAAAACCAAGTGTTGGTAATGTGTTTAAGAATTGAATCTTTGATGAGGCGGGAGTTTGGTGAGAGCATTAGTGTTGGTGAAATTAGAGTGGTTAAGGTGTCAGAACACCAAGAGTTTCTCAGTGGTGCAATTGAACAGATGTCAGAAAGTAGACACTCCCATCACACACACATATTTTAGTAGAAAATAATCTCGACAGTGCTACAGTGTGGTACACAGAAGTAGAGTGGTGTTTGTTTGTGTTTTTTTTTGTGCTAATAACCAGAGAGCAACACTATATGGACAAACAAGACAAAAAGACATTGACATCGCATTAGATGTGTATAGTGCTATTGGTTTTGGCATTGCACCACTGAATAACTGAGAGCTCCATGATGGGAAAAACTGTTTGCAGACATTATTTGACAAGTAAAGGTTTGAATATCAAACAGTTCTCCCAATCAAAGTAATGAATGAAAGGTGAGTCATTTGTGTGATTTGATCTGTAACCAGATTTTGGTTGTCAGTTGATGACAGGCAGACAATTACAGTAGTTTGGTGAACATTGAAATTACTGGAAAACAAAGAAAAGGGTGAATGGGTGTTCAATCAATGAGCAGTTTTGGGGGCATTCAAAACAGTGGACAAACGGCAGTGGTGGACAGTAAGGAAGTAAATGAAATGCGTTACTGTTCTTAAGTAGCTTTTTTTTGCGTAGCCATAAGTATTTGCGGAGACTTTAACTCAAATATCTTCCTTTTAACTCTAACTACATTTAGCTAAATCAGTCATTCCCTTTTATTTATCAGTGTATAAAAACTGGTCAAACACACACCAAGCCACTAACCAGGGTTGGTGGAATCTACTTAATACAAACATCCAGTTCAGCATCAGTTCAACAGCAAGCAGAACATTTAGAGAGGAATAAATTAAAAAGAAACTCCAGTTTCAACACACGTGACCTTATTTGAGTGATTTTTTTAAGTAGTTGAAAAGAAGATTTTGCGTTCATGATCATTTTAATAGATATCAATCAGTGTTTGTCATTAATATCATTCTATTAATAGATCAGTTTCCTGAGAGTCACATTCGAGTCTTTTCACATAAACTTGATTAAGTTGATTAAGTAAAGAGTCATGTGATAAAAATGATAATAGAAACTTTATAGCCATAATAAATCATAGTACTTTGGATACTTAAGTACATTTAAATGCAAATACTTTTTGTACTTTTAAAGTTTTTTTACATTCACCGGAGTATTATTTTACCGAGTGTATCTCTACTTTAACTCAAGTACATGGTTTGTGTATTGCGTCCACCACTGGCTATATGGATTGCTCATATTCTTCTAATAGATCTAATAAATCTTTATCCAACAGGAATACAGGGGATTTTGTTCAGACCCAGTCATACAGATATTACTGTTGGGATCCACCTACAATATTTTCTCATAAACTTAGTGGATCCTTTGCCAAAATACAGGTATAAGAAATAGCCCAGACCCCTATGGTGGTGCAGTGACTAGCACACTCTGGAAAGAGAAACCAAAACATTCAGGGATTTACAAACAAATTGTGTAAGGTTTGGTTTCTGCAAATCATCACACTCCTTAACTCAAGAAGACTGGACTGACACACACACACACACACACACACACACACACACACACACACACACACACACACACATACACTATAAACCACCTTCTTTGCAATGTTGCACTAAAAAAACACACCACAAGGCTCCATTTGCACTGTGACAATGGTATATGACCTCACAACTCCAGGGTGACTAGTTCAATCCTAATCTTGGGTTCCTTGGGTGTTCTGGGTTTCTTCCAGGTCCCGTCCAACCCCCCCTCCACCTCCCCAAAACGTGTCAGTATCTAAACAGGTCATATCAGTAGTTATGCTAGGTGTTGATGAATAGTGATGATGGACTGGTGCACCATCCATGCTGTTTTTTAAGTTCTCTCTGTACTCTGGATCCAGAAGCTCCTGAAGATGAATCAGTAATTTCAGTAAACACATTTTATAAGGTCCCTATACGTTCTCATGGGTTAAAAAAAACTTTTCTTTGTCCTGTGAGCTTGACATCTGACCCAGTTTTCTTTTGTTCTGAGGGTCCTGTGGTATCCCAGTCCACACTAGTCTGCTAGTTTTTAAGCTAACCACCATCCCATCTGTCATGCATCTTTCTATACAATATATAGTTGTGGGTCTAGTCGGGGACTTCCACAATCACTACAATGGTAGATGTGGCAGGGTTGTGTTTATAAACCTGGTGCCATTGTGTTTGGTGTACGTGACTCTGCATGCTGGGAAGTGTGTCGATTTGATGCTAGCTGCTAGCTCAAGTACAAGGAATAAGCATGTAATATTCTGGGCTAAATAACAGAAAAGTTTATTGTTAGTTCCCCTGTAGTCTTCTAAATGTGTGTCTTCTGCTCAATCCCCCTCCTCTCTTACACACAAACACACACACACACACCCACACACACATCCCTCTCGGTACGATCATTAAACACATTCTCTGTTCTCAGATTACTGAGCAACTGGAAAAGTGAAAAGGTGATCATAGACAAACATACATACACAAGTTGAAACCCACACCCAACACACTCTAGGCATATATACAAAAACAGTAAAACACACACACACACACACACACACACACACACACACACACATACACACACACACACACACACACACACACACACACATTTACATAAACACACACACTTGTTAACTGCCATTACTATAGACACACACCACAGTACAGTTTACTGGTTGAACCTGGTGAAGAATTAGAGTCATAAATACCACTTAAACACAGAGTGCACACATGCACACACACACACACACACACACACACACACACACACACACACACACACACACACAGGGAGGGAGTTTCACTAAGTCTGTATGTACTCAGACTGCACTGACATGAGCAAACATAGTTGTGGTATTTCTACAAGTCCTACACACACAGTATGACTGTGACAGAGTGATAGTGTGGCAGGAAAGCGAAACAGCGTGTGTGTGTGTGTGTGTGTGTGTGTGTGTGTGAGAGAGAGAGAGAGAGAGAGAGAGAGAGAGAGAGAGAGAGAGAGAGAGAGAGAGAGAAGGATTAAGGGTATGTTGGGTCAGAACGGTGAATAGCTTCTTTACAGTGGTTTTAGCAGTTGACCTTTATGAGCCTTTGACAGTAATGACACACAAACTAACACACACTGGGTGTCTACACACATAAATGGGTCAAAGGTGAGTGTGTTTGTGTTGCATTCGAAGGCTGTTCATTATTACGATACTATAAATATGATTTCGTTCCACTTTTACGACTTTGCTGTCAGCATACACCAATAATACACATTTAATGAGCGATCAGTGAAAAATGATACACTTAGCATGCTGTTGTGGAACAATAAGCATTCTCCATTTGCTCTGATGATAACCTCCACTCATCTGGAAAGATGTTCCTCTAGAGTGAAGATTTGGGCTTATTCAGCGATGAGGTACTGTAGCTAAAGTAGCTACGTAAATTTGTACGTAGAAAATAAGCTGACCACAAGATCATAAGATCAAACCTGGTCATGCCGAGTGCTAGCTAGTCTATATGACATAAGGGAAATGCTATGCTAACCCTGAAAAACCACCAAAGGTTTAAAAAAGCCATTTTATTTACAAAACATTATTAGCTAGCTAATTTTAAAAAACTGCGCAAAATGTAACTAATCTATCTATCTATCTATCTATCTATCTATCTATCTATCTATCTATCTATCTATCTATCTATCTATCTATCTGTCTGTCTGTCTGTCTGTATGATGAGCACTTAGCAGGCTACATACACTATCTGGACAAAAGTTTGTGGACACCTGACCGTAACATTGGTCATGTGCTTCTTTTTGAACATCCAGTTTCACATTTATTTTCCATTTCCTTTTTTTTGGGAAGTTGTTCCACTAGATTATGGAGTATTAGTAATGTCAGATATTAATATAGGTGAGTTGAGTAGGCCTGGGGTGCAGTCAGCGTTCACAATAATCTCGAAGGTGTTCCATAGGGTTTATAGATTTATAGCAGGTCACTCCAGATCTTCTATTCTAACCCATGTAAAGCAGATCTTCATAGATATTGTTTTGTGCACAGGGGTACTGGTATGTTGGAGCAGGTTTGGATCTCCTAGTTCAAGTGAAGGGAGCATTTCATGCTTCTGTATAATTGCATGCCTACAGATTTGTGGTGTTTTGGAGAAGAACCACATCTGGATGGAAATGTGATTTGTCACAATATTTTTGTCTATAGCAGGGGTTCTTTTGTTTTCTTTGCCAAAGAGACATTTTTTATTAATTTGATATTTTTTTGAAATAGAAAAAAAAAAAAATATATATATATATATATATATATATATATATATATATATATATATATATATATATGACTATAAAAAAATACACGTTTTCAATAACAAAACCTTTATTTATGTATATGTACAACTCAGAAATATACAAATATGATCATCACATGTTGCGCAAGGGCATGAATGAAGAACAAAAATGTAAAATAAACAAATATTTTACTATTAATAAAAAAATAACATTTTAATAACAATTTTATTTAGGCCCCAAAACAATAAAAAAAAATAATAATAATATGCAGCAACAAATATTAAGTGCGTGTGAAGATCAAAGAACATCGTTTAAACTTTAGGCCTTCAAACAAATATTTTTCCATTGCAACTACTTACATGCTTTTAATCAAACCTTCATTAAATAAAACTTCAATACACATCCGTCACGGAGGAAAAAGCGCATTTCCCTTTTCTCGGGATACTCACAATTAGTGCGACTTCTGGCTTTGCATTGTGTTGCTGATAGCTTTGTAGTCTGGTTCACAAGTGGTCAGGATCACTTCCATTCAAACGTTCAAACTCTGTCAGATTTCAAAATGTCTCTTATTGTTAGATTTTTTTTAAAAGAGGAAATTTGTTCTGTTTCAATAAAAGCACATGTTTTTGTCCACTCATTTTAAAACTTTTGATGTTCCTCTGAATTTTTTCTTTGGCCATCACCACTCATAGTTGTTGCTTGAACATTTGTGTGCAAGGTTTTCATAGAAACGTAAATATGTTTGCTGTTTATTGGTGTCGTGAAGCTTAAAAGCAGCGTATCATTGCCAGGTGATGCACAAAATGAGGTGTTTAAGTAATTCCAGAACACACGCTCCTGTCTCTTGTGTTTGAGTCTTTTATTTCTTGTGTGTTTATCGAGCTTTCACCGGTGTCAACTGCAGCATTGACATTCAGCAACAGCTGGACTTAAATCAGTAACTGTACACCTGCAGAGTGACCTATACCATAAGAGCTACTGAGCCACAGGGCGACCACTGAACGCTTTTCCACACTCTCACGGTGCAGAGTCATTAGGGCACCCCCTGGTGGTGGCTCTACCGTGCTGCATATAAATGTGTATTGATAAATGTGTGATTTTTTTTACCACCAAAGTAATGTACTTAAATGAAAGGTTGGATTTTTCTCTTTTTTTGCATTTGGGTTCTATGTTGTTTTAAAAAAAAAGGAGAATTTTTAGAAGTCCACGACCACATCTTAAACAGGGGTGCCAATAATTGTGGAGGGCACTGTATATATATGTGAGATAAATGCATCCCCGAGAAAATGTTTGTGTAGTGTCAATTTCAAACAATAACACAATTACCATACCTATACCATAAGAGCTACTGAGCCACAGGGCGACCACTGAACGCTTTTCACCCTTTCACGGTGCAGAGTCATTAGGGCACCCCCTGGTAGTGGCTCTACCGTATATATATATATATATATATATATATATATATATATATATATATATATATATATATATATATATATATATATATGTGTGTGTGTGTGTGTGTGTGTGTGTGTGTGTGTGCGTCTGTTTTTGTGAGATAAATGCATCCCTGAGAAAATGTTTGTGTAGTGTCACTCTCAAACAATAACACAATTACATCAGGCATAAACGGACTAGAACTAAAGGTGAAGAAACCGATCCCATCACACCTATTCACAAACTCACACACACACACACACACACACACACACACACACAAATGACAGGAAAACGGCAATTATGTTGTTACTTAATATTCTGTTAAAAGCATGTTATTTATTTATTGTTATTGTTTTAGGTTTCATTTCGTTATTGTCATACTTTGGGATACTGACATTCGGCATAACAATAAACGATGTGATGCATGTGATGCTGCTACGTACATATGATGTATCACAACACTACGGAGACCGAGGCGTGTCCTGAGAGTCACACAGTCACACAGATTAACATGGCAGAGGTAGAGCTGTAACTTCCTGCACACAGTACAGGAAATGAACGTCTGCTTTTATTTAACTTAACTTTACTTAAGTAAATGGATAATTTTCTGTCTGTCTGAACCAAAGTTCCAGTCAGTGCCATAATAAATTGCAGAGCATCATATTTTTTGCATTGCATCAAACTGCTTTGAATTGCATTGTGTTTAAACGGATCGAAACCGGATCGAACTGCATCATTATAGGGGTGAATCGTATCGTATCGAATCGCATCGGTGGCTGCTTCATATGGATCTTTAATGTATCGTATCATCAGCTTTGCATCAAGATACAAATCTCATCGGCCTTAGTTATGGAGATGCACATCCTTAATCATACAATGATGTACTTCCCTTTTGCACAATTAAAAATATTTGCACTATTTCTAACTACCACTTTATAGTTATCTAATATATTTTCTTATCTTTTATTTTATATTTATAGTTATTTTTTTAATGCACAATTTTACATTTCACTGCAAGATGAAATTCTTGAAATCTTTGAATTGATTAATTTATTTATAAAAATTTTTACTTATTTACTTACTAATGCTATTAATGTGCTCAGTATGAAATTTATTCGAACATTGTCCAAACACTACCTTCTTGTGCATGTTTATCACACACACATTTCTGCACATTTTTATTATCATGAAACCTCATTTGCATATAAATGTATTTTTTTTTCCTAAGAAAACACACACACAAAGGTATGCGTGCAACCGGGTATTATATATTTATTTAAACATATTTATAAAAATGGCCAATATTCGCCTGAGTATATACGCAGCTCAGGCGAACTTCGCTCGAGGCGCAATATCAAATCCAGTACAAATTCCATTAACCGTTTGCACAATGACAAATGATGAACAAAATATAATCCGAACAAAAAAACTAAATGATGATGCAAAGCCTTGTTTGTTATCCTGATTCTTTTTTTTTTTGATAGGTAACACTTTTTGTGACCAGGCTTTGTCTGGTGAGATGAGAAAGAATTTAGATTTGGAAGTAGACTGCTTTTGTTTTTACATGAAAGGGAAGGAAGAGAAGGCACTTCAATTCTGCTCTGTGTTGAGCCTTTTTCTTGCATATGTAGTTTTTCATTTGTATTTTGAAGGAAATCACACTGAATGGTTGTCACTATCAGTAGACACTCAGGGTTTGATCATTCGTATTGGTATTAAAGGACAAAATTGACATTGCAGTCTCACAGAAGTTTGTGGACACCTGACGAGAACTGAGTTTTGGTTGGAAAGTGGTAGCTCGGTGCTTAATGTGTTGGACTTCTGCTCAGAAGTTTGTACGTTTGAATCTACCAAGCTGCAACTGCTGGGCTTTTGGGCAAGACCATCCAGTTGCTATGGATAAGGGCGTCGGCCAAATGCCGTAAATGTTAATGTAAGATTGTTATGTGCATTTCAAACATCCCATTTCATATTTGCTGGTACAATGACCTCCACTCTTCTGGGAAGATGTTCTACGAGATTTTGTGGAGATTTGTGTGAGGTTCATTCAGCCACAAGAGTGTAAGTAAAGTCAGGTAGTGATGTAGGTGAGAAGGTGAGGAAACCTGGGGTGCAGTCAGCGTTTACATTCATCCCAAAGGTGTGCAATAGGGTTGAGCTCTAGAGCACGAGATCTTCTACATCTTCCAATCCCATGTAAAGCACATCTTCACTAGTGATGGGAAGATATCACTTATTTCTTTAAATCTCTTTCATCAAAATGAATTCATTCAATTTCATCATTCATCATTTTGTTCGTTTAATTTGAAATAAAACTGACTGTAGTGCCAATAATTTGCGTATGTGTATACGTATAACTGCATAGTGTATATGGGAGTCACGTGCTAAAAGAACGAAGGACTCAGACCAGAGTACTCATGAAATAAACTACTCACTCAACTACTCAAAAGAGCAAACGACTCGGACTGGAACAGTCGAGAGTTAAACGATTCAATTCGCTTTCCTGTGCGGAGATTTTGCAATGCTTTGCTCATGCGCGTTCAGTAGAAAATGTACGAATCGCTCTTTGAGATGACTCGTTTTTCAGAGTCACATTAAAGAATCGCTCAAAACGAACGAATCCTTCATGAACAACAGGGATGGCTTTGTGCACAGGGGCATTGTCATGCTGGAGGAGAATTTGCTGTTTTGGTAAAAATAGTATGTCTTGATCAAACTTGTGGCTTCCAGAGTCATTTCAAGGATTATACATGAGTGCTCTTGAACTGGGAAGTCGAACTTCCCAATGCATGCTAGAGACACTGCAATCTCACACGTCAAAGGGAATGTCTCCGTCTTACACTGTGTGATTCCTCATTTAGTCATCACCCCTGCCAGAGAGCTGCACTAGCTCCCACTGACTCCATCTGCTGAACGTAGTGTCGTACACACACACACACACACACACACACACACACACACACATTGTGCACCTCCTGCATCTCTCCACAGGACAACAAGGGGCCCCATGGTACCGGCGTCTAAGGAGAAATCAGACTGAGAGACGGCGAGGAGAAGAGTGTTAAGAGGTGCGTGGGCAGAGATGAAGAATGAGAAAGAGGATGTGGGAGCAAGTAAAAAAAAAAGAGAGAGAGGGAGAGGGAGGAGAAGAAAGGTCGAGCCACGATGCTCCAGAGCTGCAACGCTACCTGTCTGCTTTATAATAGTCCATAATGGCAGACAGGTGACTCAGACAAGAGAGAGAGAGAGAGAGAGAGAGAGAGAGAGAGAGAGAGAGAGAGAGAGAGAGAGAGAGAGAAAAAGGTAATATGACTCATGTTTCTTTGCTGATCTCTGTATTCTCTGTATTTAGACTGAAATCTCAGACCCACCTTTAATAATCACTGATTTCCACAGAAGTGTGTAAACTTCAGTGTTGCAGTGTTTTGAGGAAAAGGACTGAGACTCTGTAACGAGTGACGTCTTCATTCCTGTCCACACATCATAGAAAAATTACTTGAAGTATCAATAAATATTACATTTGTGTTCAATTTTATATATCATAAGGAGTAGCAAATTTATTTACATTATTATTATTATTATTATTGTTATTATTATTATTATTGTTATTATTATTATTATTATTATTGTTATTATTGTTATTATTAATAATATTGTTGTTATTAATAATAATAATAATAATCATAAGTTGGAAAATTTTCTCATCTCTTCCTGAGATGATATGAGGAAGAAACCTTGAGGACCTTTAGACCAGCCTCAAGAAGAAACCCATCTTCATCCTATCCTCACTGAAAGTTCGTTCATTACAGCTCCATCATTGCTGAGGTTATTAACTGTTCACTGATGGAGACTGAAATGTAAAACTGTTCATGACAACTGTAGTCTTAAGTCACTGTAACACACTGTTTATATAAATTACAGTCCAAATCCAAATTCATGATTCTTGAGTTGAAGCCGACACAGTAAAATAATAGATCTTTCAACTGTTCATGTGAAATCATCCTCAGTGAGAAAACTCCATCCACAGGGTAGGAGAAAGAAAGAAAGAAAGAAAGAAAGAAAGAAAGAAAGAAAGAAAGAAAGAAAGAAAGAACAATTACAACCTACAGCCTCAGTTTAATATTCTTTCTTTCTTTCTTTCTTTCTTTCTTTCTTTCTTTCTTTCTTTCTTTCTTTCTGCTACCCTGTGGATAGAGTTTTCTCACTGAAAGAAAGAAAGAAAGAAAGAAAGAAAGAAAGAAAGAAAGAAAGAAAGAAAGAACAATTACAACCTACAGCCTCAGTTTAATATTCTTTCTTTCTTTCTTTCTTTCTTTCTTTCTTTCTTTCTTTCTTTCTTTCTTTCTTTCTTTCTGCTACCCTGTGGATAGAGTTTTCTCACTGAAAGAAAGAAAGAAAGAAAGAAAGAAAGAAAGAAGGAAAGAAGGAAAGAAAGAAAGAAAGAAAGAAAGAAAGAACAATTACAACCTACAGCCTCAGTTTAATATTCTTTCTTTCTTTCTTTCTTTCTTTCTTTCTTTCTTTCTTTCTTTCTTTCTTTCATTCTTTCTGCTACCCTGTGGATAGAGTTTTCTCACTGAAAGAAAGAAAGAAAGAAAGAAAGAAAGAAAGAAAGAAAGAAAGAAAGAAAGAAAGAAAGAATATTAAACTGAGGCTGTAGGTTGTAATTGTGTTTCACACTATTGGCACATTTGACTTTTCAAGTCTTTAATCCTGTTACAAAAATCCTCCACTCTTCTGGGAAGATGTTCTCTTAGATTTTTGGAACAGGTTTTGGCTCTAATAGTTCAAGTGAAGGTAAAATGTCATGCCACTGCATCTAAAGACGTCCTGTACACCAGTGTGATGAATACTTTGTGCTAACATTTTGGGGAAGAACTAATAGTCAAAATTATTTTGTCCATATGATGCATTCCGTGCACATTTCTTGTGAAAGTAAGTAAAATATTGGACTTCTAAATAGAGCTCAAATGCCAGCACCACCAAGCTGCCCCCTGCTGGGCCCTTGAGCAAGGCCCTTAACTATCAGCTTTGATGTATAAATGAGATGATTGTATGTTGCTCGGGGATGAGGGCGTCTGCTACATGCCATACATGTTAATGTTGTAAAAGATATTAGTAAATCAGCAAATTTGCCCAGAACTTAAACAAGTTTGTGTCTGGACCAGAACTTTAGAAATGTACTCGGAGGATAATTTGTGCAAATGATTCATGCACTTAGAGGAAATAAGTGTTTGAAGGTCAGCGTGTTTGCATACATCGGCAGAATCTTTTCTCACTTCAAGGCACCCTTAGGCCAATTTCCCACAGAACTGCACTTACCCAAGCAGAAATGATTTGCACAGTGAACATATTCACCCCGGGTACAACGTTCTGCTGGAGATATTCAAATCCTGCGTGACACTAATGGCTCATTCATGGGCTTAACTTTGAATTACTTTATTTTTTATAAGTACACTTTTATTTACATTCACATATCCTACAATAAGGCTTTATAGATACCTCATCTCCTAAAATGCTGTCGAACTTCTTTCTGGAATCATTTTGAAAAGTCACTTTGTTTGCTTGACGTGTATCAAAAAATCATCATAGATTTCACTGATCTGGTCAAGGCGGCTTGTGTGTGAGCACTATTGTTATCTACTACTGCATTGGGTATGGAATTCACCAGAGCTGCACAGGTTGTTGCTGGGATCCTCTTCCACTCCTCCACAAAGACATCACGAGCTGCTGGAGTTTAAACACATTGCGCTTCTCCTCCTTCCGCTTAGAGAACCCCACAGGTGCTCCATAGGGTTCAGGTTTGGAGACCTACTTGGCCACTCCATCGTATGGATGATAAATTGTGCAGATGAATCTTGAACATCACTAATGAAGGCGTGTATGGCATCAGATCAACCAAAAGTCAACCAGTTCTCTAAAATAGGTCAAGCCTGAATCTCGTGAACCTTTACTGCAATTGGCGAGTGTATATAAAAATAGCAAAACACAGATTTACAATTGTTGAAAATGGATGAACAACTATGAAAATGAACGTGATCGAGAGCCAAGAATAAGGATGCATGCTGAAAGGGTAAGGAGGCAAAATAGAGAAAGTGGAGGAAGAGGCCAGAGACATAGATACATTTCAGATGAAATTAGAGCCACTGTTGTGGACCATGTTGTCAATCATGGCCTCACAATGGTATTGCAAGGGATGATATCTGTTGAGATGTGGATGAAAATCTGAGGCTCGACAGACTGGGACGTCAGGGGGTAGAGACTGATTGCACCGTATAGTGCGGCATGCGCAGTTCTGCCTAAGAAATGTTTCCTATGTTTACCTTTTTGGAATTTTAATTTGTGTCTTTTTATTTTCTATTACAATGACATTATATTGTAATTTTTTTAGTCAGTCCACTAGTAAAAAACTTTTTTTTAAAAGTCTGAATCATGTCCAGTCTCTTACATTCAACATCCCACATACTGTAATGTGTAAATTTTATGCTGTTTAAATTCATAGTTGTCAATTTAGCCTCGTGCATTTTCAATACTTGTAATCCAAAACATAATTTACATCAGGAAATACTCAAATAAAGCAGTGTCATAGTGAAAAAATGACTAAACATGTTGACTATCTTGATAAAAGGACTTGTTATTTTGATGGCAATGAGATGTTCATTGACAAAATACTTACTTTTGAGAGAAGTACTAAGGGTTTTGAGCAAAAAACAGGCTTTTCAAGAAATCCAATGTATTGTGCTGTTTGTACACATTGTTTTGAGTATGCACTTACTGATTTGCAAATCTTAAGGATGATTCGAGAAAATGCTCCAAAGCGACTGAGAAAAACTGTAATAAAATATGCAGTCAAATAAATGAATTTGTGCCCCTGAAATTCATCTCTTCAATCACTGTAACACAAACCGTAGTTTATATCAGGAAATGCTGAAACTGTGCAGCGTCATACTGACAACGTGACTAAACATTTAGATGATCCTGTTTGTAAACAAAGACAAAGAGACTTTTCATTCTGATGTGAATGAAATGTTCATCCACACAAATACTACTAATTTTAAGAGATGAACTGAGGATTTTGAGAAAAGTTCAGGCTTTTGCAAGAAATCCAATGTGTTGTGCTGCGTGTATACATTGTTTTGAGAAATGCACTTACTGGTTTGCAAATATGAAGAATGATTCAAGAAAGAACTAAATGGTATGTAATTGGCCTGATTAGGTGAAATGGCCTGTTTCCTGTGCGTGAGTGATTTTTGGATTGTGGAAACCCCACATTGCCAGAGTCTGAGCTCATCGCTGTAGAGAAGATGAGGAAATCCCGATCTCTCGACAGCGTAAGTAAATCTAACCAGTCGTATTTGCCCTGATCTGCTCCTCAGAGACATCCTGCGTCCTGCTCGATATCCTCTCGCTGGTCAGTGACCCAAATTTCCCATCTCAGAGTCTCTCTGTGCTTCCTGCGTTTCAGTTCCTCTTTTCAGCATCGCACCGAGACGACTGGCACGGCTTCAAAGCACGATTTCCTCCTCCTCCGCCTGGCCTCAGTGTATCCTGGAAAAGAGAAAATGCTGTAGGCATCACATCCTATTGTATAGATGTGTGTTTGCGTGTGTGTGTGTGTGTGTGTATGTGTGAGACAGAGATACACACACTCTTTTTTTATTTCTTTCTGTCTGGAAGTTTTCTTCAACTGGTGGTTTGCCAGAGAAGGGCCGAGTTTATGCTGCATGCAGAAATAAATAGAATTAAATGTAATTTTGTTCATCGAGGTGAGAGAACATCCTGCGACACTCCTTTCACACAGGAGGAGAAGAAATAACATGTCAGAACAGCAGATCTGTAAGGACTGAAATGACGGACTGACAGAAAATGTACAGATGTCCTGTCTTGTGGTTTGACCTCAGAAAGTCTACACCTCGTGTCTCTTAGATCTTCCTGCACAGACAGCTCAAGTAACAGAGAAAAAAGGAGATAAAAATGATGAAGAGAAGTAGCTGAGAATAGAAACGGAATAGAAGATGAGGAGTATATATTGCGGAAGGGCCGGCCTTGCTTTAGGCAGAGCAGGCAATTGCCCAAGGCCTCCTCATCTCACCTACATCAGTATCTGACTTTACAAACACTTTTGTGGCTGATGAACACAAATGTCCACAAGCACACTTCAAAATCTAGTGGAACATCTTCCCAGAAGAGTAGAGGGAATTATAAGAGCAAATTAGGACTAAATATTGTATGCAATACTCAAAAAGCACATAACATACTTATGACCAGGTGTCTGCAAACTTTGGCAATATAGTGAGGACACTAGTTTACTAATCAAGTCAGACAGTGTAAGACTAGGCTCATTGGTCATTTACCCAAAGTGGTGCCAGTTAATATCACCATTTAAATGTGTCTACTTTCTAAATGCATTAAGAGACTATGTACTGTACAGTGATGAACAAAATCCAACTTTCCTGTAAAAAAATACTGGGGACTCAAACACAGCCGGTTTATTCAGAACAGTCACTTTAAATTTGTGTATGTTTGACGCCTTGAATCCGAGCTGATCGACTGTACAGAGACATTGTGTCAGGAGCTGACTTTCAAAATACTAAGGAAAAAATAAAAACATCTAGGTGGCCATAGCCAAGGAATAAGAAGAATTAGAGCTGGTCCTGATGACCTTTCATATTTTTTTTGTTTTTTTTGTGGGGACCTTAGTTAAAGCTTAATTAATATGCACATTTAAAAGTACTGATAATAAGTTTTGTATAAATAAAAAGGTTAGAATTATATTTATTCCAAATGCTTTTTATTTATTCTGAAAGGTGTTGTTAAGGAAGAGGGGCCTCCAATGTAAATTTTGCTCTAGAACTCTAGAAATTTGTGCTAGAACCCATCCTGTATGGAGGTTAATAACACAGCAAACGAGGCTAATTGTGGAATGGGGTGTTTAAAAAGCACATATGAAACTTATGGGTAAGTTAAAATTTTTCACTGTCATTTCCCTGAGTTTATTTCTAAGGTACTTTTCACGATGGACATTGTCTCAAAACTGCTTTACAGAATGTAATAAATTATAAAACAAAAATGTAAATATAAGTGAACTATGTGTATTTATCCCTGATGAGCAAACCTGGGGGGGTGACCGTGGCAGGGAAAAACTCCCTTCAATATTATAAGGAAGAAACCTTAGAAGAACCAGACTCAAAGTGCAACCCATCCTCATCTGGGTGACACCAAGAGTGTGATTATAAATCATTAAAAACATGAAGTGTGTGATTATTAGTTATGTCCTTTCTACAGTCAGTTGGAGTTGTGAAACCAGGAGCTCCTGAGCAATGAATTAGCTCAACATCTGAGTTTATTTCAGCTTCTACACCAATTCCTCAAAACCTTTTCCTTTTGAGTATTGATTAAGATGTGGTTTATCCTTAAAGTCCAATGTACGAAATGTTCCTGAAGTGGTATCCTGACACTGGTACATCTCTAGATGGTTCTGGATCCTCGTATCTTCTCTTTAAAGGTCCGAAATCTTTAAAGTGGGACACAACTGAAGCTGGCTTGAACTGTAGATGCATCGGGATCTTTGGTGGTTGGCATCTTCAAGTTCATAAGTGTCCACAAACCTTTGTCTGGATAGTGTATATCGCAATATCGGTATTGTATTGTATAATAAATATCGTCCGGCCATTAGATAATAGAGATGACACGTCTCTCATGGGCTAGATCGCACTTCACCGTAAGGATATGGGGAAGTGTGTGTATGTGTGTGTGTGTGTGTGTGTGTGTGTGTGTGTGTGTGTGTGTGTGTGTGTGTGTTTAGGCACTATAGAGGTGACACTGTTTACTTCAAGTCAAACATTTTAAACAAACCCGATCAATGAACCTGCACAAACCCCATGATGTTCTGTATTTCCTCCTCATTGCTTGGTCAGATGAAGGAGTGTGATTGATTACGCTACCTGCGTGAGGACGTTTTTTTTTTTTTTATGTGTAATCGGAGTTCAGATGGAGAACACGATCAGAACCACACAGGAGGAAATTACGAACAACGAACCTGAGAGGAAACGTCTTCACTTTGAGCTTTATCTACCCCTGCATGTGTGTGTGTGTGTGCTTGTTTGTGTTTCTTTTTGTCTTTTAAAGCTGCTTCAAAGTCTCCTGTTCCAGTGGTGTGTGTGTGTATGTGTGTGTGTGTGTGTGTGTGTGTGTGTGTGTGTGTGTGTGTGTGTGTGTGTGTGTGTGTGTGTGTGTGTTTGTGTGCTGTGGTTGCTTAGCAACACCAGAATTTAACTTCTGTATTGTTGGATGAAAGAAGAGAGGTTTTGTTTGAGTGTGTGTGTTTGTTTGTGTGTGTGTGTGTGTGTGTGTGTGTGTGTGTGTGTGTACACATTTGTGCTTTGGAAATGACTCCGTCTATTACAGAAAGCCAGAGAAGCGACGTGTCCTGCTTCAAGACAATACCATGGAATGCTCTCAACACATCCCATAAAAAAATAAAAAAAACACCCTGCATTCCTGCTGCTGGCCGACGTGACCCGACAGGTCAAAGGTCATCTCCCTAAGGACAATTAGAGTGCAGGGATTCAGTAGCTCAAAAGCAACACTGTGCCCAATGCCAGGCTCGTTCATTTATCACTCGTTAATTCAATCCCCATTGGCTTTTTCTCCTCCCACCAGTCCTCTAAAGTAAAAGGTCATGACCTGGCCTCATTTGCAAGCACATGATTGACTGAAATGTGCCCCGAGATGATGATACACACCTGACGGCCCATACACACCTGTGTGAGAAGGACTGTAGTGAGCTTGAGGTTCAGGGGGATGAAAGAGTTTCTGTAAATGCGATCATTCAACCACAAGAACATATTTCACTTCATACCTGCGTCTTCATTTGTGCTTTTTGAACATCTAATGCTACATTTAGTCCCTGTTTACTCTTATAATAACATCCACTCTTCTGGGAAGATGTTCCAGTAGATTTTAGTGTTTAATTGTGGAGATTTGTGTGAGATTTAATTCAGCCACAAGGGTCCTGGGGTGCAGTCAGCATTCACATTTATCCCTATAAAGTTGAGGTCAGAGCTGTGTATCAGGAGCAATGTCATGCTGGAACAAGTTTGGTAATTGCTAATGATGTCCTGTACGATTGTGTGCCTCCAAATTTGGAAAGAACCACATATGATTGGAAAATTCCTAATTTTGTTCATATAGTGTATTTACCGCTGTGGCCTGGGTTCGATTCCCGGTCAGGGAACCGACCCCAGCCATTAGGGTTGCACAAGCCAGTGCACTCTTAGTGCCGGTCCCAAGCCCAGATAAATGGGGAGGGTTGCGTTAGGAAGGACATACAGCATAAAAACATGTGCCAAATCAAACATGCGGATCACGAATACAGATGATCCGCTGTGGCGACCCCTAATGGGAGAAGCTGAAAGAAAGAAAATTTAGTGTTAATTGTCTTTCAAATGAAATGCGGTTGCTTTGCTGCTTGCTAGTGTGAACATGAATGTAATAGCTCATGTTATCATTATCATACTCTCATTATTATACTCAAACGTGTACTGGTAGTCCTCTACTTACATTGGAGATACGTTACGACGACCGCATCGTCGTCAAAAATATCGTAAGTCGAAGATGGTGCTGCTGCCTGTTGCGCAAAATGTTTAATATTTATACAATTTTGTCGTATCGTCATCGTAAATTCGCAAGTCGAACCATCGTAACTCGAGGACCATCTGTATTGGACAGCACAAGCTATTTTAGCTAGATTTGAGTGATTTCACACCACAACTCTGATTAGCTGAATCAGGTGTAATAGAGCAGGAGATCATTTGATCAAACTTGAGAAATCAGTTGAACCTGTCTCACCCGGGCTGACCCACAAAATATGGACTTGCTATAAAAATGATGATTGTAGTGACCTCCTGTGTAAAATCAGACGAAATTGTAAAAAAAAAAAAAAGCAAAATAAACAGAAATCTACAGAAGTTCTTGTTTTCTTAATTTTCTCATGTTCTCGACTTAAACATTGTCTCCACATGATTATGACTATTTTTTTGTGTATTCAGCATGTTCTAGAGGCAGCAGCATTTATGACAGTGGGCACATGGACGAGCGCCAGTTTACAAATGGTTATGG
This sequence comes from Silurus lanzhouensis, assembly GCA_039877035.1. Classification (NCBI taxonomy): domain Eukaryota; kingdom Metazoa; phylum Chordata; class Actinopteri; order Siluriformes; family Siluridae; genus Silurus; species Silurus lanzhouensis. The sequence continues at coordinate 929,405 of JBCEWE010000201.1, read as the reverse complement.
TTATTATCTATGTTGTTTCGATGCTGCTCCCTCTAGAACATGCACTTATGCAAAATACACAAAAAAATGAAGCACTGATCAAATCCAAATCGTTGTCAAATCCCAGAGACATCACGATTCCGCTCTCCAATCCAGACATTACATCACGCCCTCATTCACAGCTTATTGAACATGTTAATGTGCATTCATACCCTCTACATGTTTACAGGTAATTATCCCTGTGTGCCTTTCTGTACAACACTTCTCTCTTCATTACTCCTTGGTATTTCTGAGTTGATGATGTTTTGCTTCTTTCTTTTATTTTGAATGTGATTGATTGCCCTGTGTTACTCTGCTTGATTTTACCCTCCTTCCTGTTGTTCAATATGAGTTCGCCTGCTGAATTTGGATTGCTAATAAATGCCTCATGCGTACATTCATCTGCCTACGCCATGTGCTGATCTAAAAAAGAAAAAAAGAAAGAAATAGTGTACACATTCATGGTTAAGATATAATGTGATTGTGATTCCATCATTATTAACAGGACACATAAATAAAGAGGAAAGCAAGCGTTCGTTCTTCGCACATATATATGGGTTTATACTGTATCACAGTGTTGTTTAATGCAAAGGGAAATAGGAGCTGGGGATGAGGTTCCCCTTTTTGAGTCTGGTTCCTCTCAAGGTTTCTTCCTCATACCATCTGAGGGAATGTAAAAGGCAAACTGCAACTGCAGCAGGAAATGTTGACTAAAACTGTTCAATCTTAATAAACAATTTAGCCTGCAGATTGAACTGTTTTAGTTTTGGCCCTTGTGATTGAGTTTCACACCCCTGATTTAAGGTGTTGGCAACTGACTCAGAAGGTCACAAGTTCAAATCTCAGCACCACCAACCTTCCACTGCTGGGCCCCTGAGCAAGGCCCTTAAACCTCAACCACTCATTTGTTAGTTGCTTTGTATAAGAATGGGTGAATTTATCTTTGATGTCTGTGTCAGAGGTAAAGATTGTGTCTTTATAAAAAAAATTTTGACAGGAACAGTTTCAGCATTTAAATTTCTCTAATTAACGTCAAGACAAAAAAAAAAAAACAATGCATGGTTATACATGGTTTCAGCATTTTATTCCTTAATAAATATATAATAATTATTTGCCGTGGTGCAGGAAGGATAAAGAAGAATACATTTGGACCTACATCGGTTGGGAACAGTGATCATCTAAGCATCTGATTAAAATTGCTAGAAACGCACTTCCTCAAATTATTTCTTCTTTACGTATAATAAATGTGCCATGAGAAATGTTCCTGTATAAGGATATTGTTGGGGAGAGATTAAGAGTGTGTGTGTGTGTGTGTGTGTGTGTGTGTGTGTGTGTGTGTGTGTGTGTGTGTGTGTGTGTGTGTAGAATTAAGGCTGAGATGTGGTGTGCTCTCAGACAGTTTCATTTAGTTGTCAATTAACAGAGGAGGTGTGGTGTAATTAGTTCAGGCTCTGTGAACGAGATACCCGCAGGGGCTCACTGCAGCGAAAGGCAGACAGGAAATCCCGGAGGATCGACTCTATCCAGACACAACACGACTCCATGAGACAGAATGGAGACGTAAAATGTGAGACAGGATCATAGTCCGCTAAAGTAGTAGCAAAAGTATCTGGACATGCAACTATTTCCAACCATGTGGTTCTTTCCTAAACGGCTACATGCCTCTTATCTATGATGTGATATTAAAGTGCTTTATTTCTCTTGCAATTTAAAAAAAATGATACATAAGTCTAAAGTATTGGGACACCCGGACATTTCCAGCCATATGCGGTTCTTCCCTGCAAAATTGAAAGCACATATTTGTATCTGACGTCTTTGGATGCCGGAGCATGAAATCTTCCCTTTATTTCAACTTGGAGACTCGAACCTGTTTCAGCATGACAATACCCATGTGCACAAAGCCAGCTCTTTGAAGATATGCATTACATAGGTTGGAAGTTCTTGAGTGGCCTGCTATAGAGCTATACAACCTATTAAACACTTTTGTAATGAATTAGAGCACTGACTGCATCCCCCCCCCCCCCTCCAAAATCTGGTGGAACATCTTCCCAGAAGAATGCAGGTTATTATAGTAATAAATGGGGACTAGATGTGGAAATGGATGTTCAAAAGCACACACCAATCTTATTGTCAGGTGTCCACAAACTTTTGTCATAAACACTTCTCTGTATTGTTTCACCTCTAAACTGATTTTGTCATCAGAGAAAACCTTTCTTTTTTTCCTCTTTCTCTCTCTCACACACATACTTTAAAAACTTACCCTGAAGTAAGCAGTCTAAAGGCAATGCAGATATTTCACTCTTTTATGTGATTCCCATATCACTGTCCGAGCTCACAGCAGGAGACTGATTACACCAGTGTAAGGAACAGAGCATAAAAACAATGGAAAGGGAGGCATGAAACAACTCTATACGCTATCATTATTTTGTGTGTGTGTGTGTGTGTGTGTGTGTGTGTGTGTGTGTGTGTGTGTGTGTGTGTGTGGGGAGCAAGAGAGAGATGGAATCAGTGAGCCGTGACTAGGCGAGTGAGAATCTCTGTCGTGGTATAAAACACAAGATGAAGAGCCTTATGATAGAGTTTTTAAGAGCTTTGTGTAAATTTTGGGCAGCAGGTTTTCAGTCACACACACACACACACACACACACACACACACACACACACACACACACACACACACACACACAAACACACACACACACACCATTATCTACTATATATTTTCTCACATTTTTTATATTTAAAGTCACTTTTAATTAATGCACAATGTCTCCGATCTGGTTTTTATTTCAATACAATATTCTGTATATAATTTTGCTTGTGACAAATAAAAAAATATTAATTTCCTGTTATAATAACATTTACTCCTCTGGGCAGATGTTCCACTAGATTTTTTTGGGCACTTGTGGAGATTTAAGATTCATCCATAAGAATGTTACTGTACTAAAAGTACTGATGTAGGTGAGGTGAGGAGGCCTGGGATGCAGTCAGTGTTTACATTTATCCCAAAAGTCTTCTATAGGGTTTAAGCTCTATAGCAGGAGATCTTTCACTCTATATCATTATAGAACTGGCTTTGTGCTCAGTGATGTCAACCTGGGACAGGTTTGGGTCTCCTAGTTCAAGAAAGGGAAAGGGAAATTTTATGCTACTACATCCAAAGATATCCTGTAGAACTGTGTGCCTCTGACTCTGTGAGGAAGTCATGTGTCCAAACACTGTTTTTACTGTAGATTTTGTTTAGTTTTGTTTCACTTTTAATGTCACATCATAGATATAATATATAATCAGCTTTGTTGGTCGAACTTTGGGCTTTTGGGTCTGGCCACATCACAGCCCCCTGTCGCTTTAATTTAATTTAATTTAATTTAATTTAATTTAATTTAATTTAATTACATTTTATTACATTAATAATAAAATGTATTTAATTTTATTTAATTGTATTACATTTTATTATTATTTTATTTTTATTAATTGTTTTATTTTATAAATTTAATTTAATTTAATTTAATTTAATTTAATTACATTTTATATCTTGGCATGAACAGTAATGTAAGAAAAATACTTTATCTTAGATGGAACTATAATGAATGGATATTTGGTGCCACCCAGATGAAGACCAGTTCCCTTTTGAGTCTGGTTCCTCTCAAGGTTTTTTCCTCATACAATCTCAGGGAATTTTTCCTGTCCCACTTTATAACCTCTTTATCTGTGTAAAGCTGCTTTGAAACAATGTGCATTGTTAAAAACGATAAAAAAAAATTAAACTTAATTAAATAATCCTAATAAACATACGGTTATTCATAACTTCTCGGCTGCGTGTGATTGAAGATGAAAACAAATGGCGCCCCCTGTGGTCGACATACTGTGTTTTGTAACATTGAGTTTGGTTACGACTTGTTTTATTGTGTGTATTTTTCTACAGGCATGATTGCATTAGCAAATACCGATGCACAAATAACTGTGTGTGTGTGTGTGTGTGTGTGTGTGTGTGTGTGTGTGTGTGTGTGTGTGTGTGTGTGTGTGTGTGTTGTGAGGGCTGAAATGAGGTGAGAATTATATGCTGAGTCGCTGGAGACAAGCTGAAGATATGAGAACGCAGCAGGACATCCATCTTCACTGGAGTGTGTTGATCTGGGACGGTGGAACGTAAAAGATGAAATCTTGTTATAGATCTGAGAGCCGAGACACTCCCGGGACGCCGGAGCACCACCAGTCTTGTGTAGAGAGAAACGATAAAGTAGGTGCGACGCCGTGCATGCGCCAGATAATATCACACGTTCTTTTGTAGAATTAGGTTGCACAAGGTAAGATCAAAAATATTTGGACACCCGATCACCGTCGCATCCCATCTTTTTTTTTTGGCTGCTCCTGTTATGGGTCACCGCAGAGGATCATCCGTCTCCTACCACAACATCCCATTCCATTGTAATAACCTCAAGTCTTCTCTTCAGGGTTTCTGCTAGATCTTTGGGCATGGATGCTGGGATTAGTGATCATTCAGATACAAGAGCATTAAAGAGGTCAGGCAAAGAGAATCAGGTTTCTGGTTATTGGACACCAAAATTTTCATCTGGTGTGGAGAAGCTGTCAGTTTTCCCTTCACTTGAACTAGATGACCCTAGTTGGAGTGGAAGATCTCTTGCTATAAAGCTCTGACCTCAACCCTATTGGAAGGATGGGAACACTGACTGCACCCCAGGCCTCCTCACCTCACCTACATCAGTACCTGACTTTACTTCTGGCTAAAATTTTAAACGAAATCTCACAAATCTTCACAAGCACACTCCAAAATCTAGTGGAACATCTTCCCAGAAGAGTGAAGCCAAGTATAAGATCAAATGTGCTCTAAATGTGGAATGGAACTTTGGGAATCTTAATACTTTTGACCTCATGTATTCTTACAGCTAGCTATTACTACAAGGAACCGATTGAACGCCTTGTGATCAATCATCATCTGCATGAAGCTTCTTATTTAACCGTTTTCTGCTTCTGACTTTCCAGTTTCTCCTCCCTGCAGTTTCTTCCTCCTCAGGTTCTTCTTGTATCGACACCTTCTCGAGGTCTTCCTCCTCTGTCCTTCAGTCTGTGACCTGGAAATCAATCCGTGTCATCCATCATTAAAGATTTATCGATTGTTTGACTGAAATTAGAAGAATCAAAGTGAGTGTGGAGAAGAAGCTTCTGGAGCGAGGACACACAACTACATCCAATGCAGAACTGCTACTAAATGCTATTTAAGTTTGTGTTCTGTTACATACATCCTTCTGTCCATCATGTTTTAAACATCTATAGCTCGTTTTTTAACATTTCAGAGTAGTTTCTGAGGAACGTTTGTGTGAGTGGAACATGTAATCCAAGGAACTGGTCTGTGAAGAGCATCAGCTTGAAGTTTCTGTTTGGAGAATGGGTCTCTAAGGAACATGTGTTAGAAGAACATGCATTCAAGCAACATGTGGATAAACACAGGTGAAGAACATCTTTATGAAATAGATGTCTAAGAAACACGTGTGAAGCCCAGGTTTCTGAGGACCTGAGAACATGTGTCTGAGAAAGATGTGTCGGGGGGGAAAATGTCTGAGAAAGATCAATCTGAGAAGTATTTCCAAAGACCAGGTCTCTGAGAAATACATCTTTTAGGTATGTGTCTGAAGAACAGGTCTCTGAGGAAAATCAGTTCGAGAAATTTCATTGCAAGGAACATCTGTATAAGGAACATCAGTCTGAGGAACATGTGACTAAGAAAAAGGTGTCTAAAAGACTGGTCTCTTTGAAATGAGAGCAGATCTGTGAGAAGCAGGTCTCTGATATACCAAATATTAATTTTAGGAATATCTGTCTGTAGAATTGGGCACTGAGGAATGTGTGTTGGAGAAACATGTATCCAAGCAACATGTGGCTGAAGAACAGGTGAACAACATCTCTAAAGAATAGGTGTGAAGATGTGTGAAAACCAAGTTTCTGAGACATTTGTGTGTCTGGGGAACGTGTCTGATGAAAATGAGTGTGAGGAACATGCATGTGTGGAACTTGTGTCTGGATTATCAGTCTGAGGCACATGTGTCTGAGGAATATATGTGTGAGGAACATGCATTTGGGGAATCTGGTCTGAGGAAAATCAGTCTGAGAAACATTGGTCTAAGGAAGATATGTGTGAAGAAACATCACTGAGAAATATTAGTTTGTGGAACATGTGTCTGTGGAACATGTGTCTCAGGAACATCAGTCTGAGGAACATGTTTCTTAGGAACCTTTTCTGAGGAACCCTGGGCAGAAGAACCTGCCTGACAGAAACATGCTTGTGGAAAGTTTCCTCAAAAGGAGAGCTCTCTAAAAAGAAGAGATCAGTCTCTGTAAAACATATTTGTGAAGAAAATGACACCAGATCTCCTCATTAACAGCAGGTGCATCTCAGAACAACATACTCTCTGTTCTGGTGGCCACTTTTGGCCTTTTTCAAAAGCGTTTCTATAACAACCATGAGAGCCATAAACAAGGTCTAGATAAATGAGCCAGTTTGTGTGTGTGTGTGTGTGTGTGTGTGTGTGTGTGTGAGGGAACATCTAGACGCAAGTTGAATTTTTGGGCAATTTCACTCCATTGTTCATGCTCTGATCTTCATGGTGGTCGTGATTTTAGAGAAATATGACGTTTCTCCTCAGAGAGCTTCAGCTGTAATTATCCAATGTAATTCTTTGGATCCTGATGGGGTTTGGAGGCAGATCCAGACGACTGAATTACACAGACTTATTTGCATGTGTTCACACAGACACTCGGCCCACGCACACTTTAACGGTGAGATGTTCTGAGCAGTGGCAGGAGAGAAAGTACGCTCTTAGACCTCGCTGTAGCGCATAATGACTCAGCGGCGCTCTGCTCGCACTCCAGCATCCAGAACCACTCAGCTGTTTGAACAGTTCCTGCATCTCCACACAGAAATGCTGCAGAGGAAAGTGTAACGCTTTACTGAGCACACCAGGGACTAGAACCTGTTCACACAACACCCTGAGGGATGGAGAACAAGTGTGTGGTTTCTGTGGATGGGTTGCTATAGTTACACTGTGTCCGAAACCGTTCTGTATCTCTTATCTAATGCACTAAATCGAGTGTTGGCCATCGAGTGTTCTGACTTTACTACCTACATTTAGTCAAACATTTATACCCACAAAGCACTCTGATGTTCAGACTGATGTTTCCTAGACTAATGTTCCTCAGACACTTGTTTCTCAGACTGATGTGAACATGTGTCTGAGAAATATCAGTCTGATAGATATGTGTCTAAGGAACAGCAGTCTGAGGAGCATGTGTCTGAACAACATGTGTCTGAGGAACATTAGCCTGCAAGACACTTGTTTAAGCAACATTAGTCTGAGGAACATCAGTCTGAAAAATGTGTATGAGGAACATTAGTCTGAGAAACATATGTCTAAGGAGAATCTATCTGAGAGACAAGTGTCTGAGGAACATCAGTCTAAGAAACAATTGTCTGAGGAGAATCTGTCTGAGAGACAAGTGTCTGAAGAACATCTGTCTGAGAAACATGTTTAAGAAACATCAGTCTGAGAAACATCAGTTTAATAAGTGTCTGAGAAGCATCAGTCTGAGAAACATGCCTGAGAAACATCAGTTTAATAAATGTCTGAGTAACATCAGTTTGAGAAACATGTCTGAGAAGCATTAGTTTTATAAAAGGTGACATGAAAGCAAACAAGCAAACAAAAGAACCAATAAGAGTGATCTAACATGAAAACAAAAAGCTAAACAAAGCTAATTAAAACTGAACCAACACTACAATGAAAATAAACAAACAAACAAACTAACTAACAAATGACAACAACGAAAATGGAGAATTGCAAAGAAAATAATGAAAAAATAAAATAAAATCATTCAACAAAATTACATTTTATAAATATGTTTGGTCGATAGTGAAACTAACCTAAAAACCACAAACAAACAAACAAACAACAGCATTACTCTAACATGGATAACAAATAATGGCCTCTGAAATAAAAAGTCCTTTTAAATGTAACTGGTGAAGTTTTTGAAGTTCTACAGAATCATTATTTAACAATTTTTTTATTCAGAATTGGTGAAGTTAATGTAGCTAATGAGTTCATGTTTCTCTGCTGGCCCCAAGCCACATCCAGTTCTCCAGTAATGGCTTTTTGGTGGCAGCCATGTTAGAAAACCCAAATCTTCTCTCACATGACTGAGAGCCCATGGCTGCCTCTTAATGTGGTGTTTAATATGCTGGTGTTTGTGTTTTTACCACAGAAGTTTGCAGCATAATGTGGTGTTATTGTGTTGTTATTGTTCACTATAGGTTTTGCTAGTCAGTTTCACCAGCTAGTCAGTTTCATGGCTAAACCCTTCACCTGTCTTTATGCTGTACGTTTGTTTATCACAATCAGAGCACTGATTTACACAGAACTTCATGGCCAGGTTTTTCCTCACAATCCTTTTCATACACAAATCCTGTGTGAACATTTGTACATGTTTTTAACAGAAAGGATTTAGATGACGGTCAAACTCAAAAACACACAAGAATTGAACAGTAAATGAGTGGAAGACGGTTCTGTGGACAGATAAGTCCAACTGTGACATTTATTTCTCTAACAGAAGAACTGACATAAGAAAGGGGAACAGGAGAGAAGATGTTAGCAAACTGCCTCACCCCCAAAGTCAAACTTGGAGGTGGAAGCTTAATGGTTTGGGGTGATTTTTTAAGAGAGTCAAGGCAAAGTATTTCAGCTGAATGTTTGGAGAAATCTATCTATCTATCTATCTATCTATCTATCTATCTATCTATCTATCTATCTATCTGTCTATCTATCTATCTATCTATCTATCTATCTATCTATCTATCTATCTATCTATCTATCTATCTATATATATATATATATATATATATATATATATATATATATATATATATAAAATATCATCAAATCATCTTTTTATACAGAAATTTGTCTCCACCATGTGGCCAAACTATGCGACTACAGTTTTTCTATGAGGCTGGGGTAAGAGGACCAGGACCGACTAATAATCTCTCAAGAACAGAGATGTGGGCAGATAATATGATAATCCCATTTAATAAATGATGGTTTTCATGGTTTTTGTGTCATCTACTGTGGTATGTGTTTATGCACAATTATATCACATTGTGATATAAATAGTCATTCCTAAATCAGCATAAACAATAAAACAGGATCAAATATGGCTTTGGACTGGGGATTGTAAAATACACTGATTCACACCAATGCATTGACATAAAAATGAATGATGTGATGCATCGATTTAAAAAAGTGTGCAGGTTGGCATTTGTATCTTGAATGTTTTTAAGATAGTTTGCATCAGTAATAAATAATTTTTTATAGATAATGATTAGTGGATGCGCTATATTTTTATAATTTAGAAAGTGACTAATAATTTGTGCCCAAAATGTTTTTATGTGGATTGATTTCTCCTCGCTAAACTGCTGCTACGTGAATGTGACGCATCACAACACTAAGGAGACCAAGCTGTGAGTCACATAGAACACAGATTAACATGGCAGAGGTAGAGCTGCATCTTCTTGGAGACAGAACAGGAAAAGAACATCTGGTTTTATCAACTTTTTCTTTGTTCTTTTTAATTTTTTGCACAACAAAGGCGTGTGTGTAAAATGGTCATACGTTAGAAGTCAGAAGGCACTTAAGTAAGTTGATGATTTGCTGTCTGTCTGAAACCAAAGAAATAAAAGTGAACTGTACCATATTGATGCAGAGAATCATATATTTTTTCCATTGTATCGTAATGATTTAAGTCGCATCGTGTGGAATTGAATTAAAATCGGATCGCACTGCATCGTAATGGGGTGAATTGTATCGCATCTCCTCAGTTATGTAGATGCACATCACTATTTTGGACAGTTTAGGACTGGTTTCAAGGTTCTGTCTGTTACATGGACACAAGATGGCGACACAAACCATCAAAGAGCATTTAATTTCCAATTAAATTTATGTAGCTTGTCATATTTTCTTATTTTCCAGAGTATAACATTTGTAACAGTTTTAACCTTCTTTTTTTTGTTTCATTTTCTACCTAACCTCACCTACCTGTATTTAAACCCTCTCTATTCAGTTAATTTAATCTCATCCCACTGAGAAGATCATCTGGAGTTCTCTTCCTCCATCACGGGCATTTACACAACATGCTGCATCCACAAAGCCACCAGCAAGCCCTCACATACACTCTTCACCCTCCTACTGTCTGGAAAAAGGTGTTAAAGCACTGAGAGCCTCAAAGCCAGACTGACAAAGACATGACTGACACACACACACACACACACACACACACACACACACACACACACACACACACACACACACACACTTTTTCATCACCAAATGCTTACACCTACACTATTTATTACATGGACAATTTATATAAACATTCAGCTCGGTGTACTGTTACAGGACTATTGTGTTGTTGCACTAAATGTTGTTTGCACTCATGCACTATATTGAATGCAGTGTGTATAGGTCTGTTTATTTTACCAGTTAGATTTGTTTTATCTCGTGTTAATTTGTGTTATTTAATGGTGCATGTTACTCCTTGTTTCATTTGCTGTGTACTGTAGTGTACATGGCTGAAATGTCAGTAAAGCAACTTGACTTAAAATGATTAATCTGCAGTCATGTTCAGGTAATGCTTTCATGTTTTTCTGTTTTCTGAACTTGCTTACTATGTCTGAAGATTATAAAATGTGAATAAACACAAAAACTTAAAAAAAAAAAAAAGTTTAAATGTTGAAGCTTGAGACATTTTTTAGTTTTGTGTCTTGGTGAACCATACAACAGAGCATTTCCCCATCACAGAGTGTATCAAGTTTGCAGGGAAGAAAATGTGTGTTAGATCAGCAATGTAAGAAGAAAAGGGCAGTTGATTGTCCAAGGTTGTGTCCAGTGACCAAATGTGAGATCAGAGAGTTGTCCGCAAAGATCACAAGATATTGACTTGGAGATAAATTACCAGGAATGAACAGCAGTTCAGTTTTGCTGGTATTAAGCTTTAGTTGATGAGCTGCCTATCCATGATGAGATATCTGCCAGACATGTCGAGATCCGACATGTCGAGATCCGACATGTCGAGAGTGTCTGTGGGCCAGAAGAAAAAAATAGTGAAAGAAGGAAAGAATTTGAGTTTCATCTGCATCTCTGTATTATGATTAGACACCCAACCAGCTCACAGAACTTTTGAGGAGCTCTGGATTCTTTTTTGAGAGTGTAAATGAACATTTCAGCCAGCAGTCGGAGTAGAACACTGCATCAGAGAAACACTAAAATGAGATTTGCTGCCACCAAAAGGAGAAGAAAGGTAGTGCAGGCTACCAAATAGAAAGGGCTTTAAAAGTTTTCCACAATCATTTCGGTAAAACGAAATGCTGCAACGTATGAAAGTTTTTACAAAACAGTACAACTTGGTGACATGTGACACTGGGAGTTGAGAGGAAACCAGAAAATCCCGTACAGGAAACTCTACAACATTAGGAGTGAACCTATAGAGCTGTACTGGATTAATAATAGCATGTGTTATGTGTATGGAACTTAAAACAAAACAAAATGAAAGAGTTATAAAAGGCAATTACAATTACAACAAAAACCAAACCAATCAACAAATCAATCAAACAAACGACTAACCAAACAACCAATCAACCAACCATACAACAAACAAATTTTCCGGAATATAAATATGTATGAATGTCCAGGGTCTGGACATAAAATAAAAAAAAATAATAAACAAATAAACAAATACATAATAAATAAATAATGATCCGAAGCTACATTAATAATAATGTTTGTTGAAAAAAACAAACAAACATTTATTTCCCATATGACCTGTA
>JBCEWE010000201.1:880000-915000 GCA_039877035.1 Silurus lanzhouensis | reverse complement strand
GACCTTGCTATGGATTTTAGCAACGAGGTAGATTTTTCCAACAACAACAACAGCCATAGCAGCAGCAGCAACAACATCATCCTTCCTCTGTGGAAGAAGCGTGCCACGGACCAGGTCTCGAATGGCAACCTGAAGCCCAAACCAAGACCTTTGAGCTATCAGATTGATGGTGTCCTTATGACCGATTTCCCTGTGGAGGACAACTGCTCTTTTACCGTCACACAACCTGCAGAGACGATCACCACTCCACAAAGCACCATGGTGATCAAACATGTTTTGAACAAACCTGCCCATAAGACTCGTGTTGTGAGGAGCATTAGTATCGGGCACTTATCCAGTGGAAGCTTTTCTCTGGCAAGATTCAGATCAGAGAATAATAATAATGACTCCATTGACAATAACCAGGTGCCCCAAACCAACCTATCTACAAACACTCCCAATGGCCTAAGCAAAAAGGAGACCAAAAGAGACCGTGAATCCCTGAAGCGCCTGTCCAACCCATTTACCCTTATTTCCCAGAGGGAGCAAATTGTGTTCGGGGACCCATCCCCAATATCAGATAGGCAACCCCCACAGAAATCTGGCTCTCCTTCTCAGAATTCCCCTCAACAGTTTTCTTCCTCCGTGTCTCTTGGATCTTCTTCATCTCACAACTCTATGTCCAGCACTTCCTCTCTTTCTTCTTGCTCTTCTTCCTTCTCCTCTGTTCCCAGCACACCATCCGATCTCATAACTCCTCAATCTCTGTCTCCATCCGAATGTAAAACAGTAACACCACACCATTCTTCAAGCTCCTCCCAGTGTTCAGAAGTCAAGTCACCCATACCCAGCATGGTACTCAGTACCCACAGCCCCGCTGCATTGAAGATGGGCAGCCAGCAGCTCATTCCTCACAATCTGGCATCTGAGAAACGATCAGGCAAAACTATCCATTCTCTGGTCTTGAAAGACTCTTCCAAACGTTCCCTCCGAGCTCGGAGCATGGTGGAGAGTGGTGCTTTCTTCTCCAGTAGTAAGGATGTTCAAGAGGCGGATGGCGAGGATGTGCCAGGACTGTTCAGAAGAGGCCTGAGGTCAACATCTTACCGCCGGGCTGTGGTCAGTGGTGTAGACCTGGACGTTCCTTCAGACCTTCTGAAAGGGGTCCCAGAGGTGAAAGAAGGACCCAGGAGTCCACGACCAACCAAAAGCAAGGTGAGTTCAGCTTTACTGAAATCAGAAGAGCTGATATCTAAATCCATCACTGAGGCCGATGCAATTCACATCTCGATGCATAGCCAACATTACGAATAAATAATAATAATAAAAAAAGATTAAATAAAAGCAGACGTTCTTTTAGTATTCTGTCTTTAGGAAGTTACAGCTCTACCTCTGCCATGTTAATCTGTATTTTATGTGACTCTCAGGAAAAGCCTCAGTCTAGCAGTTTAACAGTTTAGTGAGGAGAAATTAATCAATATATAAAATATTGGTCACAAATTATTGGTCACTTTCCGAATCATAAAAGTATAGCGAACCTAGTAAATACCCACCACTTCTAGATTTTTAAAGAGATTCTACCTGGATCCTTTTCAGAAATAAAAAAAACTACTTTAGGGTTCTATGCAGAACTTTATTAATATTACCACAATTGGACAATATTCTCATTTTAATAATATTCTTACTGCAATTTGAAAACGCTTCCAGTTTTGGGTTTTTGGATTGGCACCTTTCTCCTCTGAATGAGGAACATCTTTTCCTACACAGACCCTTCAAGGTTTTTCCTAGGTCTAGGTGCTATCTATGCAAGCTAGAAATCGATACTTCGATGTAGGGTTCTATGTAGAACTTTGAAAAATTTAATATACCCTTGAGGGCGATTGATGTAACCACAAAGTCTCTTCTCTGAGAAAATCAGTATTTTTTTGTAGAAAAAATGTGTTCAAACTAAAAACCTCAAGGATTATTCAGTAATTTCTGACTTCTGGATTTCTAATAATCTAATAATTTCTAACTAGAACCCATGCAATTAAAGGCATTTTTAGCAAGCTACATAGAATCTTTTACTGTAGGTGCAAACAAAAAAATTTTTAGGTAGCCTGGAGCCCTGCAATTGGATGGTTGAAGGCTGTTGAAACTTTTATGTAGGGTTCAACATAGAACTTTTTCCTCTTTATGGGTGCTAGATGTAACTTTGTTTATGGTTCTGTAGTCGAAGAAAATAAAGCTACTTAAAATACCTTAAGAGGCTTTTGAATAATCATTAAACAAGAACCCTGCAGAAACTTTTTCAAAGGTAAGACCTTAAATCCTTTTTTAAACCAGTTTCCTATAATAAAACTGTATGGAATATGTATCTTTTGATGGATGGAAGTATGTACTGAAACATGCTGGTAAAGTACAAGGTTATGTAGAATCCATGTACTGTGGAAAAGTCTTTTTAATCCGAAATCCTTCCAGCAAACCATATGATGAGAAATACGTTCAACTGTTTTGCCATTAAGCTTAAATCCACATTAAATATTAACCCGTGCATTGTTTTTGTAATTAGACTCAAACTGAGCACACGGCTAAAAGTAATTATGGCTTTGTTGATATTTTACTGGAGTGTTACATAACAGGTCGAGACACGCCTGTATTATGTTTTAGGATTGACGTTCATTATACGGTGTCATACATAAAAGGTTGCACGATTTTCCTCTACTTGCACTCAAGTGTTACTATCAGAGAAAGTACCTCAACCTGAATCTCCTTCCAGGCTTCAGACTTCTGCTTAAAGTTTTCAAATCAAAACTGAGCAGATCCAACAGGATGAACCATTTCCTGGTAATGTTGACACATTTCTAGAGTGTACAACATATGAAACAATCTCTCGAAATAGATTCCATCATCGTATTGTGACGTCAACACGGACTCCTGTCCCTCAACTTCCCCTCAACAATCTTTAGACTTGGTCTAATTTTTCTTATCTAGAAAGATAAGCACTTCTGTAACTCATGCTAGATAATCATATCTTTTAAATAAAGTAACAGTACTGATAAATATGAATAAATCCAGAATGAAGTCATGGAGCGGCCGTCATTTTTCACCCCGTCTCCACGTATAAAGAACGCTGATTAGGTTTGCTAGAGCAACAAAGCCTATAGCGTACTCAAATTAGCTCTGCCAAACACTTCCATGCAAGGCACAAAGGCCTTATAAAGGGGTCAAAGAGGTCGAAGACCTGAAAGGTTGCGAGTAGGTGGAAATGAACCGTGTCTGCTAATGTCCATTCTTCAGATTTTAACAGGCCGGTGTGAATGGAAGAACCAGAAGCAGAAAAAGACACAAAAAAAATTTGATTTTTGCTTTAAATATTCCAATCAACCAGGTTTAAGTTGTGTCAGTGATCTTATTAAAGGAATCGCAAGGTCCAAATCAAGTTCAAATCCCAGCGCCACCAAGCTGCCATTGCTGGGCTTTTGAGCAAGGCCCTTAATGCTCAAGGGGAGGTGGTATCTCAGTGTTTAAGGCTCTGAGTTACTGGTCAGAGGTTCAAGCCTTGGATATGTGAAGTAATAACAATTTGCCAGTGGGATCAATAAAGTGCTCTAAAAATAAATAAATAAATAAATGCCTGTCACACACAAACACACCTTTCTCCATATGAATAGGAAATCGTTAGCATAAACCCACTTCTGTAACGCTAACCCCAATCATTATTAGCAACATGACCTTTTTTTAGATTTTGTATCATTCGTTACTGTTTAGCAAAATCCTGAACACACAAATGCTACATTGCTAACCATGAATTCATTGATATGAGCTATTTGGCATTAATAAAAATGAACCGCTGTCCATTACCGAGCGAGATTTATTTAACAGACCGAGATTAGCTAATCGTTTATGTCTTCTTCAGGTTGGAGAGAAGAAGAGAATACAGAGCCAGAGGACATTTGATAGTGAAGGTAAGACCCCACTACACAATCTTAAATCCGATCTTCTCCGACTTTACCCACTGCATTATAAACCCATTCTGCTACAGAGATTAAAGCATTTACAATGTGCAATAACCCCCAATCGACCTAGCACCCAGCAGAAATGCTAATTCACTGCTAAGAAAAGGACTTTGTACGCCAGTACGCATTTATTTATGGGTGTGGTTTACTTTCGTTTTTGTGCTGATATGAAGTGTACTTTGACCCGTCACTTTGTGAAGCTTGGTTCAGGTATTAGAAAACAGGAATGTAGTTTTCTTAGTTTATAACAATGGTAATGCTACCAGGTAGTAATTAGCGATCAGCAAACTTTTGCCTCTCTGATTTCTTATTGCTTGGTGACATCTCACATACACCTTGTATCACTCTGTGTAATTACAGTAAGCTCTCACAGAGGTAGTGCATATGGGCAAAAGTTTTGGGACACCTGATTTTTCCAGCCGTATGTGGTTCTTCTCAAAACTGTTACCACAATGTTAAAGGCACATAATTGTATAGGACGTCTCTGGATGAGCTAGTATGAATTTTATGTCTCAGCATGACGACACCCCTGTGTTCATGCTTAACATGGGTTGGAGTGGAAGATCTACTGCTATTGAACACCTTTGAGATGAATGTGAATCCTCACCTCACCTACATCAAGCGCCTGATTGTACTAACAATCTTGTGGCTGAATGATTCTCCACAAGCACACTCCAAAATCTGGTGGAACATCTTCCTAGAATGCCTACCTTTAAACATTTATGCTTCTCACACTGAAGAGAACCATACATACAGTACACATATGTTCAGGTTTCTTTTGGTAATATTCGGTCCCTTCAAGTTTCTTGGGATCTTAGTAACCTTGATGCCTCTGCTAATAGCAAGAGTTTCTCCACAACTTATTCTCGAAATTTGTGTTTATTTTCTCTATTTTATGGCCGCTTAATTGCATTTCTTTTGTTTTCTAGATTGAACTTGAAAAGATCAGGTTTCATGTGATTAGATTTCAAGGAAATGATAAACACATTTACGTGTTATTTTAGCTATCTCAGGATTGTCTTCTCAAATGTCAAGGGTATGTGAATAAGGCGAAGTCATTTAAGGCAATGCTGCTAGTTTATTAATAAACAGCTACCTTGTACCTACGTTTACCGGCCAGTATTTTGGCACTATGTCAGTAAATTTGTATACACTATATATGCATGTACATATATATACATATACATACACACACTATATAGTATTGGGTCACCTGGTCATAAGTACAATATGAAATATTTAAACATTGCATTCCACATTTCACAATTCACTTTTATAATTCCCTCCACTCTTCTGGGAAGATGTTCCACTAGATTTTGAAGTGTGTTATGGATATTTGTGTTCATCAGCCACAAGGGTGTTACTAAAGGCAGGTACTGATGTAGGTGAGGAGACCTGGGGTGCAGTCAGCGTTCACATTCATCCCAAAAGTGTTCAGTAGGGATGAGATCAGAGCTCTATAGCAGCAAGATCTTCCTCTCCAAAACATGTAAACCAGATCTTTAGGAATCTCACTTTGTGCACAGGAGCATCGGCATGCTGGAACAGGTTTTGAGTTTCCAAGTTCAAGTGAATGCAAAAGTTTATTATAGCGCCATCTAAAGACGTCCTGTACAATTTGAGTGCTTTGTGGTAACAGTTTGGAAAAGAACCACATATAGCAGGAAAGGTCAGGTGACCCAATACTTTTGCCAATATAGTGTGTGTGTGTGTGTGTGTGTGTGTGTGTGTGTGTGTGTGTGTGTGTGTGTGTGTGTGTGTTTGTGTGTGTGTGTGTGTGTGTTTGTTTGTTTGCCATATGTCAGTGTGTGTTTGTGTGTTGGTCTGAAGGTATTAAGTACAGCAGGGTAGGCTGAATTAATAGTGGGAATGATAAAAAGTGATCCATCCAACCCTGGATCCATTGCCTAATGCTTAAAAACAATGAATGAGCTTAAACAAGTGTTTTAAGCTGCTTAAAGCTGTTATTCAGGTGGATGTGTTTAATTTCTACAGAAGACGAGGTTCTGTATCAGAACTACCAGGAGAAAGCGTTGCATGATGACTCAGATGAGGATGCGGAATCCAGGGAGCCCAAAGCGGACGAGCGCATCGTGGTGCAGTATAAACCCATCCGGACGTCCTGGAGTCAGCTCAGTGTGGTGAGCCACAACAAATACACACACTGAAAACAGATTTCTGAACATTAAACACATGCACAGAATTTCTGAGGGAGTCAAAAAGCAGGTTTCATGAGCCTTCACGTACAAATATCATGCCATGTTGTCACCTTCCAGCTCTAGGGCTCGATCCTGAGCTCAGGTTTCTGCCTGTTTGGAGATTTAAGTGTTCTCCCTGTGTGAGTGCAGGTTATTCGATTTTCTCTCAGTATCCTCTTCAATCCTAAACAGTGCATCATGTAGTTGTTTGTGACACTCGGTGATAAGCCTTTTGTGATTACATTTTACTGTAATAGCCACACACACACACACACACACACACACACACACACACACACACACACACACACACACACACACACACAAACACACACACAAACTGACATACACTTTAACACAAAACCACAGCACCTCATACCGAAATTCTGTCATCGCACAACATAAGCACACACACACACACACACACACACACACACACACACACACACACACACACACAATCAAGGTGTTGTTATAACCCATATGCACACACTCATACACACGCAAGAAGAAACACGGTCATGAAGTTGAGGAATGCTGGGATTACGAGGAATGTGGTTCAGTCCGGTCGCACGGGAGTCCCAATTATAACCACCCTGAGAGAGAGAGAGAGAGAGAGAGAGAGAGAGAGAGAGAGAGAGAGAGAGAGAGAGAGAGATAGAAAGAGAGAGAGAGAGAGAGAGAGAGAGAGAGAGAGAGAGAGAAAGAAGGACATGGAGAAAATGTTCAAACGTATTGATTCTGTGATCTCTTAGTGAGACAGAAAGAGATGTGGGGACAGATTGGGAGACAAATATGTTAGTATGTTTTAATGGGTCTCTGACATGGAGAAAATGAGACAGGAGAGTGAGACAGGTATAGATATTAATACATTGTAATGACAGAGAGAGAGACAGGTAAGTGAGACAGCTATAGATATTGTCATTGATGGACAGTAATTAAGTAAATGTATTGTGTTACTGTACTGATGTAGCTTTTTCACGTATTTACTTTACTAAAGTATTTCCA
Source organism: Silurus lanzhouensis (assembly GCA_039877035.1). Taxonomy (NCBI): domain Eukaryota; kingdom Metazoa; phylum Chordata; class Actinopteri; order Siluriformes; family Siluridae; genus Silurus; species Silurus lanzhouensis. Next base: position 907,817 of record JBCEWE010000201.1, on the reverse strand, counting down.
GAAGAATACATTTGTGGGACTCCTGGTTTTAAAATAAAAACTATATAAATAAATTACTACAGAAAAAATAAATAAACTGTAATGTATCTACGCACAAAAGCAACAATGGCAACTACGATGTAATAAAAGGAGGCACGAGGTCATACGTGGTTCATACTCTCACGTGGTTCATGCGCGGTTCTCACGTGGTTCATGCGCGGTTCATCCTTAATTTTTGCAAACCAAAAGGTGCATTTCTCAAAACAACACATTGGATTTCTTGCAAAAGCTTGAACTTTTCTCAAAATCCTCAGTTCATCTCTCAAAAGTAAGTATTTGTGTGAATGAACATCTCAGAATGACACGTCCTTTTTTTTTATTGTACACAAACAGGATCGTCTAAATGTTTGGTCATGTTGTCAGTATGACGACATACAGTTTCATTTCCTCATGTAAACTACGGTTTTGATTACAGTGATTAGAAATGCACGAGGTTGAATTTCTTCTTTATGGTAGATTTAAATTTCAGCAGCACTTGAGCAATTTATTTATTTGACTGCATATTTAATATATTGATTGCATGAGACCAGACAGGATTCACACTTTTACTGTACTGTAATAGTGTCCGTTTGTTTCCTGGTTGTTCATCCATTTTCAGAAATTGTAATTCTGTGTTTTGCTCTGTTGCTAATTGAAGGTTCGCGAGATTTACCTTTGACCTGTTTCAGAGGACTTGTTGATCATTGGTTGATCTGATGTCGTACACGCCTTCATTAATGACATTCAAGATTTATTTGCATGATTAATCAATTCAACACATTTACATTAAAAAGTTTCATAGAAATTTTAGATCACAGATTCTGACAACTGGTTTAACCATTTTGTACACAATGAACTGATGCTGAGACGTTTTTGGGGGTTAAAACTATTCAGGTGAAACCAGTATATTATATTTTGATCTACATGAACATAAACAACTGATAATATAGGAAACATCAAACACTTGTACGCAATCGATTAAATGATGTACCAAAGCGTTCGCAATTTGATCAAAGCGACGAGAAATTGTTCTTATGATGAGCACAAGTGACGACATGATGTGCAGGTTGAACAAGTAGTTTTGAGAATTTCATTTCGGATCTGAGAAACGATCCAAAACAACTGAGAAAAACTGTATTATTTTATAATTACTGAGTGAGACAAGTAGTGACTCTGACTGGCTTTTAGAGAGACATTTGGACAAAAGGAGTCCAAATACACTAAGATAAGAGGAGGATATAATGCATTTGAATGAATTTCTGATGGACAGGTGGAAACATATATAATTACATTTTAATTAAATTTTCAAAGAGAGAGAAAGAGAGAGAGAGAGAGAGAGAGAGAGAGAGAGAGAGAGAGAGAGAGATACAAAGATTTTTTATTAAACACAAATGGTGATTATTATTATGTCTGTAATCTTGGGATAAATCAGATTTTAGAGAATCTGAGAGAGTCACAGAAGCTGATTGAAAAGTGAGAGGGAGAGAAAGAAAGAAAGAAAGAAAGAAAGAAAGAAAGAAAGAAAGAAAGAAAGAAAGGAAGAAAGAAAGAAAGAAAGGAAGAAAGGAAGAAAGGCAGAGAGCTACTACATCCTCAGGGAACTGGCTCCAGTCAGGGCACAGCTCCAGCTTCTCACTTGAATTCCGACACTTTCTCCCCCGTGGAAAAAATGCAGAAAATGTGGAAGGCTGGAGCGCATGTGAAGCCTCCTGTTTGTGGAATTATGTAATCTGGTTGAAGGCTGGAATGGTGGGAGACTTTAATGATGTTTTCCATTTTGCCGCTTCGTTCTGGGCCACCTTAGGCCGGAATGTTCTGGAAACGTCCCAGTAACACATGAAGAGAGAATCATGTGAGTGTGTGGAAAAGAGTGAAAACGTGGGGGATGTGGGGGAAACAGATGGGTGCAGTGGTGTGGACGTGGACGCAGTGTACTGATGCAACACTACAGACAAGGATAGGAAGAGAAGAGTTAATGCTGACTTTGTGTGTAGGTGGAAGAGGTGTGTGTCTCTTTCTGCGTGTGTCTCTTTCTGAGTGTGTGTCTGTGTATGTGTGTATGTGTCTCTTCCACTGTACGTGTGTGTGTCTCTTCCACTGTGTGTGTCTCTTTCTATGTGTGTCTCTTCCACTATGCGTGTGTGTCTCTTTCTGTGTGTCTTTTCCACTGTGCATGTGGTTGTCTCTTTCTGTGTGTCTCTTTCTGAATGTCTGTCTCTGTGTGTGTGTGTGTGTGTGTGTGTGTGTGTGTGTGTGTGTGTGTGTGTGTGTGTGTGTGTGTCTTCCACTGTGTGTGTATCTCTCTTTCTGTGTGTGTCTCTTTCTGAATCTGTGTGTGTGTCTCTCTCTCTCGGTCGTGTGTGTCTTTCTGTATGTCTGTGTGTGTCCTTTTCTGCTTCTATCTGTGTGTGTGTGTGTGTGTGTGTGTGTGTGTGTGTGTGTGTCTTCTGTGTGTGTCTCTTTTTTGTGCCTCTCTTTGTGTCTTTGTGTGCATCGTGTGTCACTCTGTCTCTTTCTATGTTTTTGTGTGTGTATCTGCTTAGTGTGTATGTGTGTGTATGTGTGTGTGTGTGTGTGTGTGTGTGTGTGTGTGTGTGTGTGTGTGTGTGTGTCTTTGTGTGTCCCTGTGTGTGTGTGTATGTATTCAGAGTGTTTTGGCAGGGCTTTTGTCTACACAAGAAGCCAGCCCAGGTGTGCTTATCTGACAATACACACACACACACACACACACACACACACACACACACACACACACACACACACACACACACACACACACACACACACACACACACACACACACACACACACACACCCCACAGGTTGGGAAAGTAGCCGAACTGTTGAATTCGCATGGGGATGAAGTCCATCCTGCTAGGAAACGCTGTCATTCAAAGACGTGTGTGTCGATAAAACCTGCCAGTGGAAACATAGGGATCGTCAAGATCTGCTCTGAGGGGGATAATCTAACGTTTCTGCTAAAGGATTAGATGTTTTGGGGGAATGTTGTGAAAAGCCTCGGCTTTCATCCCCGTATCATGTCTCCAGGATTATTCAGTTAAAACTCATTGAAAATTCCTTGATCCTACATCTTTCACCCCAGAACCCAGAAATCCATCAGCACGAATCAAAGTCAGGGACTTTTATGGGAAATTCTTCAAATGCATCAAGGAATCAAGAGTTCAGAATCATCTAGAGGTAAGGTGTCCTACTTTCGACACCTAGGCTCCAAATGTAATAAATGCACTGATTCACCGATTCGCATCGGTGCGTCGGCATAAGATGTGATGCATCGATTTAAAAAAGCGTGTATCGAATACAAGTCGGCTTTTGTATTGCAATGCATCGTTTTTAACATATTTATAAAGGTAAAAAAAAAAAAAGCCTTACTTATATATACACTGTAATTATTAGTAGACTGCATTTCGGTGCTGTGTATCTGTGTATTCATCACCTAATTACTTTAACATGAAAGAGGACACTAGTAAATGAAACCCAGCAAGCAGAATCTACCAAATGAGAAGTTTCTCTGTATGACATCACAGATTTTTATGCACCAATTTCCTTCCCAGAGAGCCCTGGGGGTGTAACCTGATCTTCTCCCCTGATTCTTAGTTTCGGTTACCACTTGGTTTGTTGGAAAGATCTAGTTTTCTGTGGTGAGCAGAGAAACGATCAGATGCTGATGAGTACTTTGCATTTGGGTAACCCAGCCATTATGGTTGCACAAGCCAGTGCACTCTTAGTGCCTGTCCCAAACCCAGATAAATGGGGAGGGTTGCGTTAGGAAGGGCAAAACATGTGCCAAATCAAATATGCGGATCATGAATTAGAAATTCACACTGGATCGGTCGAGGCACGGGTTACCACCAACCACCACCGTTAGCCAACAGGGTACCAGTGGAAATTGGGCTACTGTTGGCCGAAGGAGGAGAAGGAGAGGAGAAAGACATCCACAGAGACAGCAGGGAAAGGAGAAGTGGAGAAGAGTGGAGGTTTGGGTTGGTACTTTAAATGTTGGTACTATGACTGGTAAAGGGAGAGAGATAGCTGATATGATGGAGAGGAGAAAGGTAGATGTGTTGTGTGTTCAGGAGACCAAGTTAAAAAGGAGTAAGGCCAGGAACATTGAAGGTGGGTTTAAACTCTTCTATCATGGTGTGGAAGAAAGGAAAAATGGTGTAGATGTGATGCTAAAGGAAGAGTACAGTAAGAGTGTAGTGGAGGTAAAGAGAGTTTCTAATAGGGTGATGAATGTGAAGCTGTTGAAGGGGTGATGATAAATGAATGAAGATTGGTGATTGGGGCAGACTTCAATGGCCATGTAGGTGAAGGGAACAGAGGTGATGAAAAACTCCACTAGGTATGGTATGGCCTTGAGGAGGGAATTTGGAATGGAGGATGGTGGTAAATTTTGCTAAAATTATGGAAATGGCAGTGGTGAACACTTATTTAAAAAAGAAGCAGCACAGGGTGGCGTATAAGAGTGGAGGAAGGTGCACACAGGTGGACTATATTCTATGCAGGAGATGCAACCTGAAGGAGATTGGAGACTGTAATGTGTTGGCAGGGGACAGTGTAGATAGACAGCGTCGGATGGTGGTCTGTAGGATGGCTTTGGAGGTGAAGAAGAAGAGGAGGAGTGTGAGGACTGAAAGAAGAATAAGATGGTAAAAACTGAAGGAGGAAGACTGTATGGTGATGAAGATGGTGAAGCAGGAAGTGTATAGCATTAGTAAGGAGGAAGTGAGAGCAGGGATTAAGAGGAAGTTGGTTAGACCAGATGACATATCGGTAGAAGCATGGAGATGTTTAGGAGAGATGGCAGTAGAGTTTTTACCCAGATTGTTTAACAAGATTCTGGAAGGTGAGAAGATGCATGAGGAATGGAGAAGGAGTGTGCTGGTACCGATTTTTAAGAATAAGGGAAATGTGCAGACCTGCAGTAACTACAGGGGAATAAAGTTGATCAGTCACACCATGAAGTTATAAGAAAGAGTAGTGGAAGCCAGGCTGAGAGAAGAGGTGACCATCTGTGAGCAACAGTATGGTTTCATGCCGAGGAAGAGCACCACAGATGCCTTATTTGCTATGAGAATGTTGATGGAGAAGTATAGAGAAGGTCAGAAGGAGTTGCATTGTGTGCTTATGGATTTGGAGAAAGCGTACGACAGGGTGGAGAGAGGAGTTGTGGTATTGTGTGAGGAAGTCAGGTGTGTCAGAGAAGTATGTGAGGGTGGTGCAGGACATGTATGAGGACAGTGTGACAGCAGTGAAGTGTGCAGTAGGAACGGATTGCATCATGGATTGGCTCTGAGCCCTTTCCTGTTTGCAGTGGTGACAAACAGGTTGACAGACGAGGTCAGACAGTAGTCTCCATGGACTTTGATGTTTGCGGATAATATTGTGATTTGTGGTGAGATTAGGGAGCAGGTTGAGAAGAGCCTGGAGAGGTGGAGGTACGTGCTGGAGAGGTGGAGGTACACGCTGGAGAGAAGGGGAATGAAAGTCAGTAGGAGTAAGACAGAGTACATGTGTGTGAATGAGAGGGAGGGCAGTGAATTGGTGGAGCTGGAGGTAGCAGAGCTGAAGATGTTTAGATTTTTATTGGGAGTGACGAGGATGGACAGGATTAGAAACGAGTTTATTAGAGGGACAGTGCATGTAGGACGTTTTGGGGACAAAGTGAGAGGTGTGATTGAGATGGTTTGGACATGTACAGAGGAGGGACATGGGGTATATCGGTAGAAGAATTCTGAGGATGGAGCCAACAGGAAGGAGGAGAAGAGGAGGACCAAGAAAGAGGTTTATGGATGTGGGGAAGAAAGACATGCAGGTAGTTGGTTTGAAAGAGGCAGATGTAGAGGACAGTGTAGTTTGGAGAAGGATGATCCGCTGTGGCAAATCCTAATGGGAGCAGCCGAAAGAAAAAGAAGAAGAAGCAGACTTCGCCTTCAGGTGCTTGTTTTGCTCAGGTGGAGATCAAACCAAAGTTCAGACACCGAGAACATGTTGCTTGGAAACATTTAATGGAGAGCTCATGCGGCTGAACCTCTGTGATTCTGTGAGTCTTCCGTGTCCTGTTTTTGTCCATCTGTTTTGTTTGTCCTGCATGTTTGCTGAAGGTTCTTGAGGATCTGATCCACAGTGAGTTTATTAGGCTGGTAGGTGTGTGTGTGGGTGGGGGGATTGGGGGGCTGGGGGCAGATTGGGAGGGGGCTATGCATTTCCTATACACCAAAACCAGACTGCTGTCTAAATTGAACAAAGAGACAATTATTCACATCCGATTCCACCTTTACCTCCCGAACACTTAACTGGCCCGGGTTTGGGATCAGATTTCACTTTATGTGATTTTCTCAGCGTCTTACTGTTCTAGTTCTGAAATAGGTCTTAATTTTTCAATGTCCCTGAAAAACCAACTCTAATGCCCATTGAAAGTGCAGCACTTTACAATGTTTTTTTTTTTCTTTGTAAGCTTCTGTGGTGTTGTAGCTCTTTCTTTTGTTAGTCCAAATATAATTTACTGTCTGTTATTGGAGCGAATCTCTTTCGTATTGTACCACAAAACGTAAAACTGATTTTATATTTCGGTTATGGGGAAGTGCAAGTTTAGTTATACTTGACTTAAATAAAATGAATTTAGGGCTCGGTTAGGGCCAGTTGCTAACAACCTATTTGCTCTCAATGTTTCTTCCTCATACCATCTCAGGGAGTTTTTCTTTGCCACAGTCACCACTGGCTCGCTCATTAGGGACAAACTTACAATTATAAAGAACTTATACATTTTTTATAACAGCTTTATCTCTGTAAAGCTCCTTTGAGACGATGTCCATTGTTTAAAATTAAATTTCATTATTTTATTTATTAGTAAGAGGTTATCCAATGGAGGCGTAGACGGGTGATGAAGACTCTGTACATCATGCTACAAAAACATCATGTGAAGTGTTTTCAGTACTGCAGCTGCATTGTTCAAATGCCAAACATCACAAGGAACACCATCATGTCACACACCCAGTTGTTGTGCCCATGTTGACAGGTTACAGTTTACAAAAAACAAGTAATGTTCAGTTATTATTGAGCTTCATAATAACTTCATAACTGCGATATTAAATATTAGGTCCCCTGGTGGTCTAGTGGTTAAGATGCAGCGCTCTCACTGCTGCAACCTGGGTTCGATTCCCGGTCAGGGAACCATCCCCAGCCACTTTCAGTGCTGGTCCCAAACCCAGATAAATTGGGGAGGGTTGCGTTAGGAAGGGCATCCAGCGTAAAACATGTGCCAAATCAAAACGTGCGGAGGATCCGCTGTGGCGACCCCTAACGGGAGAAGCCGAAAGAAAGTTTAAATGGTGGAGTCTTACTAAGTGTGTATGGAGTGTCATATTAAACAGTAGCTTCAGTACTCTTCTGGTCAGTAACATGCATGTATCAGGTCGGGTTCAGTAGTTAATGCTCTCCTGAAAGCGTGTATAAATTTCTTTTGGATTTCTTTTGGATCCTTGAACGGCTCATGTATGTAGGTCAAAGTCATTCATGGATAAAAGCGGAACAAATATGTTGATGGATATGCTATTAAAGATCCATTCTGACTTGAACTCTGACACTGATAAGTCATAACTTTATGGCCTGCAAACATGCATAGCATTATGATCACTTGCCTAATATTGTGTTGGTCCTGTTTTGCTGCTAAAACAGTCGATCATGAACTTCTTCAGCAGTTTGAGCTACAGGAGCTCGTCCGTTGGACCACACGGACCAGCCTTCACTCCTCACATGCATCAATGAGCCTCGACCACCCACGACCCTGTCGCCGGGTTACCACTGTTCCTTCCTTGGAGCACTTTTGAATGATTCTGACCACTGCAGACCAGGAACATCACACAAGAGCTGTAGTTTTGAAAATGCTGTGACCCAGACGTCATAATTTGTTCAACTCACTCAAATCCTTACGCTTGGCCATTTTTCCTCTTCTAACATCAACTTTAAGGACAAAATGTTCACTTGCTGCCTAATAAATAAATCCACCCACTAACAGGTGCCATGATGAAGAGATAATCAGCGTTTTTCACTTCACCACTCATAATATTTGTCAGTATATATTGACTTTAAATTTGAAGTGATGAAAAATTTGATGTGAAAATGAAAAAAAAATGTTTTATGGTTTCGTTTGAGAATGTAATATCGGATATAAGGTATATTAGTAATATTAATATTAGCCTCCATCACCCAAAAATCATCAGAAAAAGACTGTATTTATATCAGTTTTCTTGGTTAAGGTTATTTTTTGATGCTATTTTTAGATCAGCCCCGAGCTACAAGCGTTTCATTAGTCTCCATTTGTCTCCATTTTCAGTTTCGGTGTTCAGAGAGTCCTGAAAGATTTTTCGTCTGGGAATTTTTATTTCAGTGCGTCACTAGTATCAGATTTTGTCCCACTTTGGTATTGTATTGCATTTAAGATATATTATATTGTCTGTCTGCAGATGCAAATGCAGAAGCTATATGATGTTAAAAAAAGTTCGGTTCAGGTTTTTGACAGTATGTTCCTGTCATATCCCTCTCGGTTAAGGTTGGATCCATGGGCGTGGTCATTTAAGTCCCTCTTCTGATTTCCTGTGTGGCATTAGATTAAAACTGCTCTGCGGTTTTGGGCGCTCCTGATCCAAGAAGTTTTTGTTTAGGCACAAAGCAGCAGCAGCTTTTCATTCTGTCGCCTTGTTTTCCTGCCCTGGTTATGAACGAACAGTATGAGGCTCAGGTGCCTGCAGTTTCTTTGGAGAGAAACCTGATCAGGGAAACACTTTTATTTCAGCCTGTTCACTCGCACATAATCATTAGTGGTCATTTGAGTATCATTACATGCTCGTTCTGTACAACACCCCAGCTCCAGCTACTTCCAGATAGGAAGCTGGGGTGAGGTAAATCAGTGAAGTAAAAATGTGAGGTAAAAATTCTGTAAAAACCTGGCTTACATGAGAATGCTAACACCAGGTGTGTGAATGAAGCCTTGTTCCAGCTAACTAATATCTGATTCATCCACCTTTAGTTTTTAGGGGTTCTTCAGGATTTCATTGAAGCGATGTTCTTCTCCTCCTCCTCATTTTGAGTTTCTGTCATAGTTTCTTAGCAAAATATCCATAAAGTCTTTGGATAGAGTCAATTTTCCCGGCCTGATTTTAGCAATCATTAGCAATGGTAATCAGCACAGAAGCTAAGTAGCTAGATATGTACACGTCTCTGTTGAATTCTCCCTCTTTAGCAGCACACCTTCAATGTTGCTTTCACACTTATTAGCCTGACAAGTTTACCAAGCTAAGGTTATAGCCAAATATAATAGAATTTTATTTAGCCCTAGCCAACTAACAATAATCACGTTGTGTAAAGTTTGCGAACGTGATTGGATAATCACAGTCATTTAAACCCAGTGCTAACAAGCTAGCTCACATAAAAACTGTGTATTCAATAATTAGCTAGGTTTGTTCGCTCGAAGCTAAAATTTTGTTGCTTTGTAAATGCACTTTATTAGCAAGATGGCTAATATTTGGCTATATAATGTAATTATAAGCAAGTTGCCGAAACTCAAGCTAACGATGTTTTAAGTCAAATGGGATCTTGTGCTTGTGCTAGTCAGAGTTTAATGCTTCATTCTGCTTTTTCTGGTCTTTTTTCCAGGTGAAAAAAAGTGGAGCGTGTGACAGGCTGAGTCCAGAGGAACGCAAGAGACAAGAGGTAATGTGCTTCTCGTCTTCCTTTTTATAGTCTTCTAAATTCATTCTTGTTTCTCTCCGTCCATCCCCCTCTCTTTTTCTGAGTGCTTCAAAACGTACCACTTTGTACAGCTGTTTTTTGTTGGAGAGCGCTTGAGACCAAGCCGATACAAGAATGTGTGTGTGTGTGTGTGTGTGTGTGTGTGTGTGTGTGCATGCTCTTATACTCTTCAGCACTGTCTCTCCTGCATCCATTTAGTAACCTCTATCCATTTGAGATATGTGTATTAAACCCATAAATCATACCAAGTGTAAACATTAGAGCCAATAAACAAACGTAGCGTCCTGCTCGATAATAAACACGCCCTAATATAGCCTGAAAGGATCGACCTTGCATTTCCCAAGCGACATTAAGGCTCATATCGTTGTCAAACACGGCGATATAAAACATTGCAACATGATCGCCAGGAGCATTAAAACAGGATTCAGCTTTTCCCTTTAGAGCTGTCAGAGAAAAGCAACTCGTTTTGTAAGTTTTACAGCAGAATCAAAAGAGGATTGAAATCATCTCCCAGTGCTCCCCCCAATGTTCTCCTGAAGGCTTCGCTGGAAGGGTGGAGTCAATTTTTTTGAAATAATTACATTTCTATTATTTGGAAGACACCCTTATTCAGAACTACTTACATTTGTCTAATTCGTACAGCTGAGTAGCTACAGAGTTGTGGGCCTTGCTCAGGGACCCGTTAGTGGCAGTTTGGTGTGGCTGAGATTTGAGCTCATTACCTTCTCATTCAAATAAAATGCCTTAACCACTAAAACTACACTTCTAAATATATATAGTGGAAATGCAATTCAAATCCCGGGCATGTTTCGGAGTCTTAATAACAAGATCATCAGAAACCATGGACTGATTTAGAAGGAATTGCTGAGTTTTCGACTCTGATTGGTCGAAAAATGTAATGAATTCTTTAAAACAGCAGCTTTGACAGTTGTTTGAAAGTTGTCTGAGGTTTATATCGACTTGAGCAACACATCATTTGTGGTGACTTCTTGTTGCATGGATTTCTACACTTCTATTTTGTGCCTATTTTTTTATTACTTCTCGTTGTTTGCCTTTTAAATTTCTCAGTTAATTTGCACTGTATATATATATATAAAATTCAAAGTGTAGCTTTAGTGGTTTAGGCATTAGACTTGGATCAGAAGGACACTTTTGTGCTCCTGAGCAAGGCCCTTAATGCCTTCTGGTTTCTAGGTCACTTAATAAGTGCTTTATTGTTAAAGTAACTTTTTCAAGAAAGTCCAGGTGAAGAAACGACTGCTGTAACTTAAGTGGTGCAAGGAACTAACCGGTTCTTGGATGTTCCACAACATAAAATATAATTATAACTGGTTTATAAATATGATTTGTTTATGTAATAAATACAAAGAGGAACAACACACACTGTTTTTGGAAAGCGGTAGCTCAGTGTTCTGGGTCACTGATTAAAAGATCAGGAGTTCAAGCCACAGTATTGCATAGCTGCCACTCTTGGGCCCTTGAGCAAGGCCCTTAATCCTCCATGCTCCAGGGGTGGTGTATCATGGACCCCAGCTTCACAACATTGCTGGGATATGTGGAGAAAAGATTTCACCGTGCTGTAATTTATATGTGAGTAAATGAATCTATTCTGCTCTACTCCTGGGAGTAAAGATCATGATCTTATGCCCACATGTGTATTTATTGGACTGATTTACTTGCATGATGCATTAGCTAGATAATAGCAAACAAATGTTCTTATGAAACCACTTTGTAAAACCCACATGTGTGGAAATAATCAGCATCGGATCAATACCACACCCGGCATGAGAGAAAAATAAAAAACACCGTCCATGGGTCATAAAAATCTAGAAGTGAAATAAAAATCTTGAATGATGAAGAAATTCCCAGGCCGACCATCAGATCACAGCTGCGGTGTTACGGTGTGTGTTAAATCTGTTGTTTGTGTCACAGGCGATCTTCGAGGTGATCTCGTCCGAGCATAGCTACCTGCACAGCCTCATGATCCTCGTCCGTCTGTTCAAGAACTCGCCGGAGCTCAGCGACACCATGACCAAGACGGACCACCACCACCTCTTCTCCAACATCGTGGATGTGTGTGAGGCTAGCAAAAAGTAAGATCCTCGTTCCCTTTCTATTCGAGCAAAGAAGAACCGCAAACCAACAACATACACATAAATATTTGATTCATTTGGTTTGCTCAATTCTTTCTTCCTTCGTTCATCTCCAAAACAGCCCTTGTACCTGCTGCCACATACGTACACTCTATTGCCAAAAGTTTGTGGACACCTGAACTTTCTTTCCATATGTGGTTCTTCTCCAGACTGTTACCACAAAGCTGTAGGCACACAGTTGTATAGGACGTCTTTGGATGCGGTATATAAAGTGACGTTCACTTGAACTTGGAAACCCAAACCCCAATTTCTTGAGGTTAAGGTCAGAGCACTATAGCAGGCCATTTTAGATCTTCCACACCCATGTAAAGCATATCGTCATGAAGCTGGATTTCTGCACAGGAGATTTGTGATGCTGGAACAGGTTTGGGTCTCCAAGTTCAAGTAAAGGGAAAATTTCATGCATCCAATACAAGTGTGTACCTCCAACATTGTGGGTAACAGTTTGTGGAAGAACCACTTATGTCTGAAAAAATAACAACAATGGGTGTTATACTTTTGCACATGTAGTATATTTGCCAAAATCACAAATATTTAGAAAAAGCCAGCGCACATTTTGGTGTAGGTTCGACTTCTCGGCTTTTGTCGTCCACAAAATCCCGGTGTTTAACCGACGCCGGCTCGATGCCATCTATCTGTGGTTTGTGCCTGCTTTCATGTAATCTGTTCTGTGCCAGCTGGATTTCTAGAGAGCGTGTGTCTGATGCAAACCTGTAGCTGGTTACACAACGCAACACTCATGTATTAACAGGTCTGAACTTTGCCTCCAGTAGCTGTCACCTTATTTCTCCACTTTTATTTTATTCTCTATTGTTTACCAGTACAGTCCTAATGATAACTAAGTGCATCTGAATTCTTCGAATCTGATTGGTCAGAAGGTTTTGTATTTTCTATGATAGTAGTGCAGCAGATTGTAAGCGTTTTGATAGTAAAAGCTTATATAATCTAAGACCAATATTACATGGATAATGGATATTTTATTTTGGAAAGGAGCCTTTAATGTTATTGTAATAGTCTGAGGTACAGCTGTTTTTATGGGGGTTTTTAACAAAGAAAGTAAAAAATGTAGTATTTTTATCTGCAGTTAGCTAAGTGATAACAAGAACAAACTTTTTTCCACTCCATAGATTATAGATAGAAAAGAAAGAAAGAAAGAAAGAAAGAAAGAAAGAAAGAAAGAAAGAAAGAAAGAAAGAAAGAAAGAAAGAAAGAAAGATGTCACATGTAGTTCACAGCACAGTGAAATTCTTTCTTCGCATATCCCAGTGATGTTAGGAAGCTGGGGTCAGAGCGTGGGGTCAGCCATGATACAGAACCCCTGAAGCACTGAGGGTTGAGGGCCTTGATCAGGGGCCCCAAGAGTGCCAGCTTCGTTTTTTATATATATATATATATATATATATATATATATATATATATATATATATATATATATATATAAAATGGGGCTTATAACATGAAAGCTTGAAGCTTGAGTCACCTGCCGTAGTTCGATTGAAGTCATGTAAATATTATCTAGCCGAAGCTTGGCAGAGGTTTCTGAGCGACCGTAATGATGTATGGCCTGGATTTCCCTGGCACGAGTCGGTATGGCGTCAGTGATGTAGCTGAAACGAGTCACAGCACGAGAGGCACAATGACTTTTCTTCTGTTATTGATGAGAAGTGAACATCCAGCATTTGCAGCAGGTGGAAATATAGTAGATTCTACTTTCTCATGATGTCACATGATTTTTGGGTTTGAATAGAAAAGCCTGAGCTCGATCCTGCTGCTGTTTATCACACAAGCCTGGAAAGAGCTGGCTTTCACTGACGAAAGAAAAACACTGAAAAGACTCTCACTGACGTTTGAATGGATTTTGTTATGGAAGTATCACAGAGCTCACCTCTCAACATCCTGTATTGTAAGAAGAACGATTACGTTAATGAAGACGCATGGTCATATTGCCCTGGGCTGTTCTCAGGTCAGGAATTAAAAAGGATTATAGATTCCATGAACATCCTGTTTGGCGAGTGTGTGTGTTCTCTAACACACCGTGACCTCGGAGCGAGATAAGCCGTGTTCACACTCCCATTTGTGTTTACTCACCATGTTTCGGCGCCTGATAATGTACCCGCATGTGTATTTCCTCGAAATCCAATTGAAGATATTGCATGCTTCGTGATCCACCGTGAAGTGCTCTTCATGTCCTGGATAAACTCTCTGTGGTATCTGAAACAATCATTTGGACCACCATCATCCAGCTACAAGGAGGCATGAACATCTTTTAGTCATGTCACCCATGAACCTATTGGTAGGTTCAAACCATCAAGTGTAAGTTTGAGTTTTGGGGCGTGGCTCATAGCTAGTTTTTGCTGAAATTACCTACTAGTGGTTTCCTTATTTATGAGCAATAGAAACCTGCCTGCATACACACACACACACACACACACACACACACACACACACACACACACACACATACACACACAATGTGCATTGCAATATCACAGCCATGTGATAATAAATATCCATCCTGTTTAAATATGAATCTTGACATTGGGCATGTGATTTTCAACAGCATATGAGTTTAGGTAGCTCAAAAGGTCATGAGTTTAAATCCCAGCATCCAACAAGCTCCTCCTTAACCCTCTAATGCTCAGTTATATATATATATATATATCAGTAAAAATGAGATCATTGTAAGGCGAAACGTCTCTTGGAGCACTGGCTTATGAAGGTCGGCACTCCCTGTGACTGTGCGTGCTGCTATCTGTTGGCATGTTACAAAACTAGTCTCGAAACTTTTTTGATACCACCTCGTACATGTATATGCACACGACATCAAAGCATCAAAGGATTTATCTATTGAATTATCTTAACCTAACAAAAGCAATGCATTCTGGGGCTGCTTCCAAGGGTCCATGTTCTCAACGTGGCATTTTTATTAGCATTTTTTTCTTTTTATTTGAATGTACAATTTTAGTTATATTTGAACCTTTTTTTTTCTTTTAGATGAATACAATTCATACAGTTTTAAACCCTGCTTTTCCATGTGTCTGATTTTTTTTTTTTTTATAATAAACATAAAAGTATTTGGGCCATCAATGTCCAAAAAAATAAGTTTGTAACCAAAGTGCAAAAAACATATTTGAGTCCATTTCCTTTTTTATTGATCCTCAGATACTAGAGCGAGCAGGATTAAATAAAACGGTGCGCACACACACACACACACACACACACACACACTCACTTTTCTTAGAGAAGGGCAAGTACAAGAGTGGGAGTCTGGACCTTTATATGCGGAAAAAAGCCAGAGAGAGGCAGGGGAGGGAGAGAGAGTGAGAGAGAGAGATATTACTGCATTGCTGTGTATTTCTAGCATTACACCAGTAAAGTATAATGGACTCCTGACTGATGAGAACAACATTACATACTCACATAAACAATCTGTGTAGCAACTCTTCCACAACAATTACACACCACCTCATTATTTATATATTATATGAATTATTGATATATGCCAATTCTTTATTTATTCATTTATTTTGTGTGTATTGCTGTGCAAGGGGACTATTTTTAAGGTGATAGTGTGTAAACATAAAACTTTTAATACCATCTTGTATGTGTATATACAGTCAGGTCCATAAATATTGGGACATCGACACAATTCTAACATTTTTGGCTTTATACACCACCACAATAGATTTGAAATGGTGTATAGAGCCAAAAATGTTAGAATTGTGTCGATGTCCCAATATTTATGGACCTGACTGTATATATAAGTATATATATAAATTCTGTATATGAACAATTGTAGCTAATTAATTATGCAGGGTTATTTTGTAATATGAAATCAGTAGAAAGTCAGTAGAAAATATTAATCTGATGCGACACGCATGTTCCTTTTGTTTATATGCAACAAACTGGGCAACTTTATATTTATGTAAAAAGACTATATTAAATGTAAAGATGATGAAATCTGAGTAATGAAGCTCTGCATGAGGGAAGTGGTGGCTCAATAGTTAAAACATCAGCCCTCTGATCAGAAGGTTTTGAGTTCAAACCCCAGCACCTGAAATCTGCCACTGCTGGGCCCCTCGAGCAAGGCCCCTAACTCTCAACAGTTCAGTGTTATAAATAATATATTATTGTTAGTCGCTGTGGATGAGAGTGTCTACCAAAATACAGCCATTAAGGAAATACTTTATTGTATTTAAAGACAGCGTAGTGTAGTATTTGTGTAGATTTATACATGTGCTCTCCATAGAAGGAATGTAAAGAATGCATCAGTGTGAAATGCCCCGAGAGGAGTCTGACAGCTGCATTTAAATCACTCAGCCTTGAAAAAAAGGCGCACGTCAGAACCAGGACGTGGGACCGAAGCGGTGAAAAAAATGGCATTTGTGTCGGTGAGATTTAAGATGAAGAGGTTTGGACTGCGATGCGAAGTAATGCACGTTTAAACTGTTATGGAGGCGGGGCTTAGGGTGTTGATTGACAGCTCACGATTCATAACTGGAAGAGTAACGAGGATGAAGAGAAACATTTACAATGATTTCAATGGAGCTTAATATTTTGATGAAAATATTTGAAGTAAAATGATGTCCTGATTTTTTGGGTGTGGTCACATGTGGACAGTGTGTGTTTCTGTGTGTGAGAGTTATTTTTCTTTTCGCTTACAGGACAAACATAGAGTTAAGCATTGTTTCGCTGAGTGCGAATGTTCCACTTTATAACTCTGATGTCATTCTTGGACGATCGGTATATCATGAGGTCATGATCAGAGAGTTGTGAGTTCCATTCCCTACCACTGTTTAAATAAGATCATTGTAAGTTGCTCTAAATATTTGCCAATTTCCATTAATTTAAATATAAGATAAAGTATATTATGGCTGCAACTTACAACGAATTAACACTTTAGTTCCTACCTGCAGTTTAAGCCCCATTTACTTTTTGACCCACGTGTGGTATCATTTTATCTTATACAGAAGCATGCATCTAGTACAGTTAGCTTGGTTAGCTAATTTGTTAAAGGAATCTAGCATGAAATTCCTAGCACGGGACATGCAATTAAAATAAAGTTTCTCATTAGCAGTCTCTACATGCCTTCAACAGACCAGCAAAAGGCAAAAATGCAGTTCAAAAGTACTTTTAAAGTTATTTAAAGACTGTCTTAAGGCAATCGGGCTACGAAAACGAATTCAAACAACCATAAAGGTCAACATTTACCTCAGAAATTTAAGTAAAATGGCTCAGAAAGCATTGCTAATTACATTTACCCTCATAGTACATTGGCGTCTAGTCAGCGTCATTATGAGCGCTAATTCTTCGTCATTCATGCTAATATTTTTGGATTCATATCCAAGAATTCAAAACAACATTGTGATTCCCGATTAGCTTGTGAGCAGGGCTTTAAGATGTTATCGGAGTATTTAGAAGCTTGTTTGTTAGTAAATGTTGATCTTTGGAGTTGTTTATTCAGTTCATATTGTAGGGTACAGATGGAGGGATATGCACAAGCACGTGATTAACATACAGTACTTACTTGGCAACACAAATGTATAGACGCTGAGCATAAGCTAAATAATACATAAGGTTGAATATTTGAGACATTATGTCATTGAATGGTGCATGAAAGATGAAGACCATCAGGAACATCAGTGTTTCCTTCAGATCTGAAATGACCCATGCTTGAAAGAGCACAGTTGTGGAATCAGGAATCTGACGTTGTAAATACCACACGACACAAACATTCATACCGATTCTTCTGGAATCTTGTAAACGTGACAAAAGCCACCCTGTTGGTGTGTAGCAGCAGCTGTGCAGGGAGTCCTCCTGTCAAGTGTGTATACACACACACACACACACACACACACACACACACACACACACACACACACACACACACACACACACACACACAAAAACACACTATATTCTTAATTTGTTGATCACAGAGTGGTTAAAGTGGATATATAGTAAATGTGTGTGTGTGTGTGTGTGTGTGTGTGTGTGTGTGTGTGTGTGTGTGTGTGTGTGTGTGTGTGTGTGTGTGTGTGTATAGAGTATGAGTGTGCAGGATCAGACTTTAAGATGTTACATGATTGATATGAATCCAGTTATGACACAAACACATGCACACACACACACACACACACACACACACACACACACACACACACACACACACACACACACACACACAAAGATAGTAGTGTGTGTGTGTGTGTGTGTGTGTGTGTGTGTGTGTGTGTGTGTGTGTGTGTGTGTGTGTGTGTGTGTGTGTGTGTGCATGTGTTTGTGTCATAACTGGATTCATATCAATCATGTAACATCTTAAAAGATAGTAGTGTGTGTGTGTGTGTGTGTGTGTGTGTGTGTGTGTGTGTGTGTGTGTGTGTGTGTGTGTGTGTGTGTGTGCAGAATCAGGCGTTGCATGATTGATGTTAATCCATCAAAGTGTGTGAGAGTCAGGCTTTTTGGTGTTGCATGATTGATATGAATTCATCCTTCACACACACACACACACACACACACACACACACACACACACACACACACACACACACACACACACACACACACACACACACACAGTAGCAGCTGCAGGCTCTGCATACTGTTAAACATTTTATCAAGCTGTTGTGTCTAATCCTTTTTAAAACACACACACACACACACACACACACACACACACACACACACACACACACACACACACACACACACACACAGTATAGTTTCCAGCTCCTGAACTTTGCTCACTCCTTCAAGTTCTTGAGTGTGGATATTAATGAGCTGAACTCTTCATTCACTTCACACTCAGCACTAAATCTAAGCTAAGTTTGCTACCTGTTGGTTTGCTAGGAGCGACAGGTCATGGGTCGCGTCAAACACTTTAAAAATCCTGTCGTTTATCGCGTCTGTCAGAGCTCAGGTCAAACGCATCTCTCACATCTGATCATCTGGACATCATTGGATTCACTGTTTTCCAGTGAGAAACATTTTTGCTTAATTGCTGAAATCTGATTGGTCAGAAGGTGTTGACAAATTTGTTCTAGCAGAGCAGCACTGACAAAACTGGAAGCTACATCACAGGAAGTAACACGAATTCTGCCATGATGTGTTATATGCTAATGTAGGAATTTGTAACTGTCAATATGATGATTTTTTTAACTGTAGCATTTATGGAAGGAGTCTCCAGGGTCAGTGATTTGTAAACTGGAGTTTGGGTTATTTTCCACAATTAGTTTTTGCTTTTTAAATATAAAAAAAAGAAAGATGCTGGTGAGAAAATGACGTTCCACATCATAACATAACCCCAGATGTCCATGCACCATTCACCACCATGAATTAAACTTTACCTTAAGGAATTCATCTAGACATAATGTCAGTTTATAAACATAATAGTGTACAGTATTCGACCAAATACATAGTTTAAAATGGTATTCGTAAAGTTCCTGAACATTTGGTCCCGCTGCGGATTCCCACAAATTTTAAGATAATTCACAACTTGCTGTTAGTTACGTTCCAAATGAATCAAAATGGCCATGGACAAAAATTAATGCTTTATACCAATATGTGTTTATTAGTGAAACCAAACTCAACATTGAGCATGAAGGAAATATTATTGTAAATGTTTTAAAGTAATTATGGTGTTTTAAATGACGTAAATCGTCAGGACACCAAAAGGAACTTTTTTGCTATGTTTCCACACGGACGGGTTTAATTGCCGGATGTGCGTATCATGGGGGATTTTGGTGTTTGATTTAAGACTTGGCACATCAGTAAAAAAAATGTTCCTTGATTAAAATATATATATATTTTTTTTTCTGAGTGAAGAAAGGACGTCGTGAATAAACGTGCGTTGCGTTAAAAGTTTAATTTCTGTGCTTTTATATATTTATTTTTTTATATTTGTAATAAAAATGGTTAAACAGAAATGCACGCTACGTTAATCTTGCGTTAATAAAATTGTCGTTAAATGAATTTGCGTTTTCTTGTTAAATTTGACCGCCCCTGTATATACCGTAATTTCCGGACTATAAAGCGCATCCATATATAAGCCGCACCCACTGAATTTTACAAATATTTTCATTTTGAACATAAATAAACCGCACCTGTCTATAAGCCGCATGTCTACACTAATGAACTTTACACAGGCTTTAATGAAAGACACGTTACACACGGTGTAACAGGTGAAATATGTTGCGCTTCCATTAGGAGCATAGCGGTATTTTGGGAATAGCATGACACTGCATTTTTTCCGGTATTACTGCATGTGTGCAAGACCGAGGAATATGTCCTTATTATTTTCTGATGCTCATTTCTAAGGTTCTTTGACTAACCCGTAACGCTGTTGCCAAGAAAAATAAAAAAGTACGAGTTTTGGAAACCTGTCTGTGCTTATATGATTTCTGTTGCAACTGGAGTTAGTGAGCTCTCCCTTCACCCAGACTCAACGCGTTACAACGGCTTGTATCTAAACAGTAGCCGACCAAGAAAGTCATTGTTCATTGTCTTCCTCCTTCCTTTCAAAACTATTTCTCTCGGGAGTTTTTCTTTTGGCATCGTCGTGCGTTTAAAAAAAAAATATTTTCTCCCGAAGCCGTGCAGCTCAGAACATAGGTGAGGTGCATTTTTTCGTTTCCGTTCGGAAATTTCATTGGTCTAATGTTATGGGTCTCAGTTTTTTGGCTTGAAGTTTGTGAACCGGGAAAAACTCATAAATAAGCCGCTTCGTTGTTTAAGCCGCGGGGTTCAAAACGTGGGAAAAAAGTAGCGGCTTATAGTCCGAAAAATACCGTATATAAATGCAATGTTATGAGACATGCTACTGGTGACTACATCTTTGGTACCCCACTGCCCCGCCCACATTTCCACCCCTTTTAGTGTTCTATTCCTTACATAATATCCTACTGTGATTATTATTCCTACATTATTTCTATGCATTCACCTATACAGTCCAACTTAACACGTGAAATATTTTTGTTGGAGGCTAAATTGCAGCATGGAAGGAATCTGAGGTCAAAAGGTCAGGGGTCAGTGTCAGTCTTGATATAGAAAAGAGAGGCTTAATGCTAAAGGCTTAATGGGTGTGCTGGGATTTTTACTATGCACGTTTCAGGTAGTAGCACAGGAAGATTTACATACTATTATATACTATTATATACTACATACACACACACACACACACACACACACACACACACACACACACACACACACACACACACACACACACACACACACTGTGTCCTGCAGTAAACCTTTGCCTTTTGGTTAATCACAGAAGGTTTGGACACTTTTCAGGAAGCCTATAATGCCACGACTCCAGCTGTGGCATTGTGTTTTTCCTTCCAGCTGACATCATGTCCAGAAATAGTCTTCAAGTTAGCTTCCTGGAGTTGTGCCGTGTGTGTGTGTATGTGTGTGTGTGTGTGTGTGTGTGTGTGTGTGTGTGTGTGTGTGTGTGTGTGTGTGTGTGTCTGTGTGTGCACGTGTCAGTGAAGCAGTGTAGAGGAAGTGTTGAATCTGAGGTCGGACAGGATTCCTCTACAGATGCCTCTGCTTTGTTTTTTTTTCTAAAAAAGAAGTGTGGAATTACTCAGCCATAAACCGGCACATCTGTGTGTTCATTCAGGACAGAGCCATGCGTGTGTGCATGTTTGTGCGTGTGTGCGTGTGTGTGTGCGTGTGTGCGTAAATGTGTGTGTGTGTGTGTGTGTGTGTGTGTGTGTGTGTGTGTGTGTGTGTGTGTGTGTGTGTGTGTGTGTGTGTGTGTTAGATGTTAAGTTGTTTTGGGACTTTTGGGGCTCATCCTGTTGTTTGATGTGGTTATGAGAAGAGAGAGGTGTTAGGACAGCTTCCTGTCTCTTCATGTGTGTGTGTGTGTGTGTGTGTGTGTGTGTGTGTGTGTGTGTGTGTGTGTGTGTGTGTGTGTGTGTGTGTGTGTTGACTAAAGCAGGGATAACCCTCTTCTGAGTCAGAGATGTGGAATGTTAGGCATGTTGTGATGTCCTCTTAAACACTTCCCTCCTCTCCGGCAGGTTTTTTAAGGAACTGGAGGACAGACACCAGCAGAATATTGTGATCGATGACATCAGCGATATTGTGATCAGACACGCTCAGGCAAACTTCGAACCCTATGTGACATACTGCTCGAATGAGGTGTACCAGCAGAGAACATTCCAGAGACTAGTGTAAGTGTCGAGGCAACATCTACACACGAACACAAACACACACGGAATTGGGCAACTGACTTTCTAACGTTTAGCCCAGTCGCATGTTTCGATTCCTCAGAAACGTACATCACATGGACGAAAGTATTGGGACACCTGACTTTTCCAGCCATATGTGTTTTTTCTCAAAAATGTTACCAAAATGCACGTATGAATGTTATGGTCAGGTGGCCACAAACTTTTGTCCATATACTGTACATTTATAGATGTCTTTTTTGGTCACTTTAAATCTATAATCCTCTGCACCATTCAATCACTTTATATGATTGAGCTACACAATCACTCTATATGAAGCAACTGTCTCTATGTAGAGCTACATAATCACTTTATATGATGGAGCTACACAATCACTATATAGAGCTACAGTCTCTATGTAGAGCTACATAATCACTTTATATGATGGAGCTACACAATCACTATATAGAGCTACAGTCTCTATGTAGAGCTACATAATCACTTTATATGATGGAGCTACACAATCACTATATGAAGCTACAGTCTCTATGTAGAGCTACATAATCACTTTATATGATGGAGCTACACAATCACTCTATGAAGATAGTCTCTATGAAGAGCTACATAATCACTTTATATGATGGAGCTACACAATCGGTCTATATGAAGCTACAGTCTCTATAGAGTTACATAATCACTTTATATGATGGAGCTACTCAATCACTCTATATGAAGCTACAGTCTCTATGTAGAGCTACATAATCACTTTATATGATGGAGCTACACAATCACTATATGAAGCTACAGTCTCTATGTAGAGCTACATAATCACTTTATATGATGGAGCTACACAATCACTCTATGAAGATAGTCTCTATGAAGAGCTACATAATCACTTTATATGATGGAGCTACACAATCAGTCTATATGAAGCTACAGTCTCTATAGAGTTACATAATCACTTTATATGATGGAGCTACTCAATCACTCTATATGAAGCTACAGTCTCTATGTAGAGCTACATAATCACTTTATATGATAGAGCTACACAATCACTATACAGAGCTACAGTCTCTATGTAGAGCTACATAATCACTTTATATGATGGAGCTACACAATCACTCTATGACTATAGTCTCTATGAAGAGCTAAATAATCACTTTATATGATGGAGCTACACAATCAGTCTATATGAAGCTACAGTCTCTATGTAGAGCTACATAATCACTTTATATGATGGAGCTACACAATCACTATATAGAGCTACATTCTCTATGTAGAGCTACATAATCACTTTATATGATGGAGCTATACAATCATTCTATGACGATAGTCTCTATGAAGAGCTACATAATCACTTTATATGATGGAGCTACACAATCACTCTATATGAAGCTACAGTCTCTATGTAGAGTTACATAATCACTTTATATGATGGAGCTACACAATCACTCTATGACGATAGTCTCTATGAAGAGCTACATAATCACTTTATATGATGGAGCTACACAATCACTATATAGAGCTACAGTCTCTATGTAGAGCTACATAATCACTTTATATGATGGAGCTACACAATCACTCTATAGTAAGCTACAGTCTATATGTAGAGCTACATAATCACTTTATATGATGGAGCTACACAATCACTTTATATGGAGCTACAGTCTCTATGTAGAGCTACATAATCACTTTATATGATGGAGCTACACAATCACTATATAGAGCTACAGTCTCTATGTAGAGCTACATAATCACTTTATATGATGGAGCTACACAATCACTCTATAGTAAGCTACAGTCTATATGTAGAGCTACATAATCACTTTATATGATGGAGCTACACAATCACTTTATATGGAGCTACAGTCTCTATGTAGAGCTACATAATCACTTTAAATGATAGAGCTACAAAATCACTCTATGAAGCTACAGTCTCTATAGTGCTACATAATCATTTAATATGATGGAGCTACACAATTGGCCTATATGAAGCTACAGTCTCTATAAAGAGCTACACAATCACTTTATATGATGGAGCTACACAATCACTCTATATGAAGCTACAGTCTCTATAGAGCTACACAGTCGCTCTGTATAGAGCTACACAATCGCTCTATATAATGGAGCCACACAATCATGCTATATAAAGCTACACAATCACTTTATATAATAGGGTTACTCAATTGCTCTATATGAAGCTACAGTCTCTATATAGAGCAGTACACTCACTTTATTTAATGAGTGTCTACACAACCGATCTATATGGAGCTAAAATCTCTTTATATGTTCTCTCTATAGCAATAAGAGCTCGACCTTTAAAGAGGTCCTCTCCCGGATCGAAGCACACTCGGATTGCCGGAACCTTCCCATGATCTCCTTCTTGATTCTCCCCATGCAGAGAGTCACCAGGCTTCCTTTACTTATGGATGTAAGTCATTTTAATCTTTATCTTTCGAATGATCACAGCTCACTCGAGCAACCACACGTTATAATGGATGTGAGCATCCCATTCCACATTTAGACCATTTTTGCTGTTATAGTAATCTCCAATCGTATGGGAAGATGTTCCACTAGATTTTGGAGATCTTCCAATCCATGTAAAGTGAAGGAAGAATTTAATGCTATCGCATCCAAAGAGTTTGATGCAATTGTGTGCCTCAGGGTTTTGTGGTAACAGTTTGATGAAGAACCACATCTGGCTGGAAAATTTTTCCAGAGAATTAATCTGGAAATGTATTAAAGAATGTTATGAAAAATGTTAAGGGATGTCTTAATAGATTCATAGTGTTGTTTGTGAAGACTACGTGACAGTCAGGACATTTTGTCCTTTTTGGTCCTCACAAATGCCTGAGTACAAGAACACACACATATACACAAACCCTTGTTTTTGGGAGGATGTTGATAATTTGGACGAAAGCTGCCGGTGTCCCCAGCAGTCGCTCTTATGCAACACAGCAGATTAATTTCTCTCTCTCTCTCTCTCTCTCTCTCTCTCTCTCTCTCTCTCTCTCTCTCTCTCTCTCTCTCTCTCTCTCTCTCTCTTTCTCTCTCTATTTCTCTCTCTATTTCTCTCTTCTTCTGTCTGTTTTTTCATTCACACACATACACACACACACACATTTTCCTTCCCATTCTTCATCGCTGAGTGTGGTTTATTTGATCAGGAAGATGAGGGAGACGTGTGTTTAGGTTTCTTCAGTCCCAGAATGCAGTGAACTTTTACATGTTACATATGCATTCGTTGTATTCCTTTACTTCTTTTCTTTTTCTTTTCTTTTCTTTTCTTTTTCTTTTCTTTTCTTTTCTCTTCTTTCCTTTCCTTTCCTTTCCTTTTCTTTTCTTTGCATGTGTTCCCCTATCTGGGGAATCTGGAGGTCTCCAGAAAGAGGACGGACGTGTGGTTGTGTTACATTAGAGGAGGTCTGGATTACACTCAGAATTCTCAGCCACTGGCGTCATATCTCATGTCTCTTTCTTTTTTCTCTTTCTTTCTTTCTTTCTTTCTTTCTTTCTTTCTTTCTTTCTTTCTTTCTTTCTTTCTTTCTCTCTCTCTCTCTCTCTCTCTCTTTCTCTCTCTCTCTCTCTCTCTCTCTCTCTCTCTCTCTCTCTCCCTCCCTCTCGCAGTCTTTTTCTCTTCACTTCTTATGTGTCCCCTGAGCTGAGACAGAATCAAACTGTTTTACTGTAAGGGCCTGAGAAAGTTTGGTTTTGGTTTTCTTCCTCTCTAAAGCTGGGAATTTAAATGACGCATGAGATTGAAAGAGAGAGAGACAGAGAGACAGAGTGAGAGATACAGGCAAATAGAAAGAATGAGAGAGAGAGAGAGAGAGAGAGAGAGAGAGAGAGAGAGAGAGAGAGAGAGAGAGAGAGAGAGAGAGAGAGAGAGAGAGAGAGAGAGAAAAAACAGATTTGCAGATACAGAAAGATATAGAGAAAGAAAAACAGACAGACCAACACACAGAAAGTGAGACACAGAAAGAGAGAGTACGACAGGCATACAGAGTGGGAGAGAGAGACAGACAGACAGAAAGAGTGAAATAGACAGAAAGACAGAACAAGAGAGTGAGACAAACTGACAGATAGAGTGAGACAGACAAACAGACAGAGAGTGAGAGAGGCAGACAGACAGACAGACAAAGTGAGCAAGACATATATAGAGAGACCGACAGAAAGAGAGGGAGAAAGACAGACAGAAAGAGAGAGAGACAGACATAGCGAGAGGGTAAGGCAGACTGGCAGTCAGATTGAGAGATGGAGCGATAGAGTGAGACAGAGAGCGAGTGACAGACAGAGTTAGAGAGCGAGAGAGCAAGTGGGAGAGTCAGACAGACAGACAGACATGCAGGCAGAGAGAGTGAGAGACAGACAAAGAGAGAGAGAGGGAGAGGGAGAGACAGACAGAAAGACAGAGAGCGAGTGAGAGAGGAAAGCAGAATAAGGAAAGCAGATTGAATGGTGTGATTAATTCTTCTGTTCCTTCTAGACGATTTGTCAGAAGACGCCTAAAGACTCCCCTCAGTATGAAGCGTGTAAGAAAGTGCTCCAGTCTGTCAGTAAGGTGAGACTCTGCAGCTGTCATTACCTCACTTCCTGTTTATCACACCATTGTACATTGTTCATATGTGTGCACGCAGCTTGTACGGAAGTGTAACGAAGGAGCTCGGAAGATGGAAAGAACAGAGATGATGTACACCATCAACTCTCAGCTGGAGTTTAAGATTAAGGTAAGATCACACCACCGCTCACATTCCAACCCCACCGTCCCTCTAATACCAGTCCTGTGACTGATGACTATAAGATTATTGTTTTTTTTGGATTTTGTATTTATTGATTTACTTGTTTGTTTGTTTGTTTGTTTATTGGGAATTTTTCTTAATTTTTTTATCTTTTTTTTTTTAAGTGAATTGATTTACGAAAAATTTGATTCCTATAATAAATAAATGGGGGAAAAAAACCACCAAATAAATAATAAAATATAAAAGAAATCACACAAAAAATATGATGTAGATTTTTTATATGTAGGTGGATTCATAAAATGTTTGAGCTTAAAAGAAAAATCAGATTACTGTAAGTAAATAAATAAATAATAGAAAAAATAATACAAATTAAGTAAATAAAATAAACAAAAAAGATTATTAATGCTGTAGATGTAATATTATTTATTATTAGATTTATTATTTATTTTTAGTTTTCCCAAGTGGAATAATGGAATGTTTAAATTTAAAAGAAAAATCTGATTCCTGTAAATAAATAAACAAACAAATAAAAAAATAAAGAAATAATGCTGTAGATTTATTTGTATTATTTATAGTTTTTTGAAGTGGATTGTTGAAATGTTTGAGCTCAAAAGAAAAAAAAAAAAAAAAAAAAAGAATAAACAACAAACTAACAATGCTGTAGCTTTTTTTTTCTTATTATTTCAATTCCATTTTTTGTTACATATAAAAAAAAAAAATGTTAACCCCATTTGCCTTTTCTTTTTCTTTCTTTAAACACCTTTAACGTGTCCTTCATTTTCCATCCAACTTCTGATTGCAAATGAATCAAAACTTCGGTATCAGGTAGATATTTAGACACAGTTGCTGGTTTTAAACAAAAAAAAGCAAAAAAGCTTCAGGTCTGAGCCGAACCTGAGAAAAGAGAAATGTGTAGGTGTGTGATCTCAGATTCACAGCTAATGAATAACTGCATGGA
>JBCEWE010000201.1:872500-875000 GCA_039877035.1 Silurus lanzhouensis | reverse complement strand
AGCAACACGAATCCAATGTGATCAATATCTCTTCTTTTCTCCTTTCTTTTCTTTTTCTTTCTTTTTTTTCTAATGTCCATTCTTACGTTACTCTAAAATGTCAGCTCTTCTCTTCTCTTCTCTTTCTTTAATTTATTCTTTTCTTCTTTTCTCATCTGTTTTTCCCCTGTTCTTCTTTTCTTCTCTTCTCTTCTTTATTTTCTATCATCTGTTCTTTTCTTTTCTCTTTTCTTATCTGGTCTCTTTTTACTATTCTTGTCTCTCTCCTTTTCTCTCCTCTCATCTCTTCTTCTTTCTTATAATCTCCTCTTCTGTCATCTGTTCCTCCTCTTTTCTCATCTATTCGTCTCAGTTATTCTTCTCTGCTTTTCTCTTATCATCTCCAGGTTGTTTTCTATTTTTATATGTACCTTTTTCACATTTAACGTTCAGTTCCTATTTCTTTTCTCCTCTCGTCTCATGTCCTCACTTTTACACATAAAATATCTGATGTAGTTTTTCTCTGGTTTTCTCTCAGGTCTCATCTCTTTTCACAGTTTTTCCTTCTAAGTGACACACAGGAGGTTTGATTGAAAATTTTTTACACATAGAGGAGGAGATGCTGTTAGTGTTATAACACACACACACACACACACACACACACACACACACACACACACACACACACACACAAATGCCTCTCATGGCGACAGCTTGAGTGTTTTATGAAACATTGCTCAACTGTTCAGGAGAAACTCATTAGAGCTGCTGGAATGTCAGATCTCTGTCTTATTAACGACTCACACTGAAGTGCTAAAGTGTGAGTGAGACGTACAGCCTTATACCCTGAACATCCACAGTGCAGTAGATCACTTCTCATCAAGTTCTAATGGGTTCTAAACTGGTTTTAAACAGGTTCTAATCAGGTTCTAATCAGGTTTTAAACAGGTTCTAACCAGATTCTAATCAGTTTTTAAACAGGTTCTAAACACGGGTTCTAACCAGATTCTAATCAGGTTCTAAACAGGTTCTAATTGGGTAATAACCAGGCTCTAATAAGGTTTTTAAAAGGTATTAACCAGATTCTAATCAGGTTCTAAACAGGTTCTTATCAGGTAATAAGCAGGTTCTAATCAGGTTCTAATCAGGTTCTAACCTAGTCCCAATCAGGAAATAAACAAGTTCTTAATCTGGTTCTAATCAGGTTCAAATCAGTTTCTAACTAAGTTCCAATCAGGTAATAACCAGGTTCTAAACAGGTTTGAATCAGTTTCTAAGCAGATGTAGAATTCTGAGAAAGCACCACTGCATTAATGAGAGCAGACACTGTTGATTCTGGACGTGCGAGAGAGCAGCATGGAGGCTCATACAATAAGAACTTCTGATAGCTCAAAATCCAACTCTTTTTAATGAGAATGACTCAGTAGAATCAGTATAATCTAAGAAAAGACTCTGAAATCTTCTCTCAGGTTCAGCTCGCTTTCTTTAGCTCTACAACTGGATTTGGAAAGTGATGTCCAACCTACAGATCAGACTGCACTATTAAGGGTGCACTTTTTAACAAATGTATTAGGACACATGACTTTTCCACCCAGATGTGGTTCTTCCTCAAACCATTAGGAGAAAGTTGGAGGCACACAGTTGTATAGGACGTCTATGGATGGAGTAAACTGTTCCAGAATGGCTGTTCCCAGTGCACAAAACCAACTCAATAAAGAAATTCTTTACATAAATTGAGAGATGTGGAAGATCTTAAATGGTCTGTTTTAGAGCTCTGATCTCAACCTTATTGGGAATAAATGTGAACAATGACTGCAGGCCAGGACTCCTCACCTTCACCTACATCATACCTGACTTTACTAACTGGCTTAAAAAATCGAAACAAGCACACTCCAACATCTAAGGGAACATCTTCGCAGAGAAACTGAGGTTTTTCTAACAGCAAAATGAAGACTAAATGTGGAATGGGGTGTTTAAAAAGCACAAATGAAGATTATGGTCACAAACTTTTGACCATATTTTGTATTTACACTCTTTCCAGCTTACAGTCACACAATATACAGGTGACTGGATGGAGGAGCAGCTTTGTATTTTTTTGCTCAAACTTTGTCTAGGCATGTGCAGGATAGTAAAGTCAAATTCGAGGACTTTGGGTTTGTAGCCAGAGGGAAGTTCACACACTGGTACAGGGTGTGTGTGTCTTTTTTCTCACTCTCATGTGCATACATACAGGGTGAGGAGCATGTGCATGCATGTCTGCTCATAAACTGTGCTCTGGTCATTTTAGAGTGTGTGGTTATATATTTTGTGTCAAATTGCCATGTTTTAGATAAAAGTCTGGACATGGATAGGCATCAGAATTTTGAACTTGCAGGGTTTTTTGGTGGTCCACATAAAGAAAAGTGCTTTTATTAAAAATAAACAAAAGGAAAAAAACATTGGTTTCCTTTTGATTACTGGGGAAAAGGTTGACTCAGGTTAAGTAGATGCATTACTGATTAGTTAGATTATATTTGACAAA
>JBCEWE010000201.1:857500-867500 GCA_039877035.1 Silurus lanzhouensis | reverse complement strand
TTACTATCAAACCAAAGAAACCAGTGTAGACCGTCCATCTGGAGTTTCATAGAGTCCTAATTTAGTTGTAAAACATGTCCTATTGGTCCTTAATGGTGCCCTTTAGACATAATATATTTTCCATCAGGAGAGACCCCCCTCATGGCTAATTTCAGTTTCTATTAAAACCAATACAATTCCCATTAAAACCATTTAAATTTCCATATGGGATCAATAAAGTAAAGTATCCCGATTCTGATTTATTGGGTTCAGGATGCCTACAATTGTGTTGGACCAATCAGTGGTCTGTGCTCTTTTAACTCCACCCACATTTCCTGCTTCACATCTACTCCTCTGGAAAAATGCAAATCAGTTATTAATTACGTCCTGGATTGAGCATTAAACATCAACCGAGTAGAAACTGGTTACTCTCCTTGCCCTGGTACCAGAACTTCCAAACCCTGAGAGAGAGAGAGAGAGAGAGAGAGAGAGATGGATGGATGGATGGATGGATGGATGGATGGATGGATGGATGGATAGATAGATAGATAGATAGATAGATAGATAGATAGATAGATAGATATTTAGTTAGATAGATAGATTTAGATAGATAGATATTTGGGGGGGAAAATTCTAGCTTGCTTTATTATTGATTTCCCGTTCACTATATTAACCTCAATTTCACCCTTTTATACTGGAAAGAGAAGAAAATGCACTTTTAGAAATTCTAGCAGGAACCTCAGCACTTGAACTCGTCCCAACTTCCTGAAAACTCCCCCTTGTACAGGTGCTGCTTCAGTAAGAGGAGATGAGGGTAATTCTGCGTTTCTGCACAGAAAAATACAGTATGGTATAATTTATTTCGTTTTTTTTACTCTGTGTGTGTGTGTGTGTGTGTGTGTGTGTGTGTGTGTGTGTGTGTGTGTGTGTGTGAGAACAGAACAGGACATTCTGAGCGAGGTGGGATTGGAGACAAAGGCGATTTCAGAGCAGGGTTTTGTTAGGGAGCGTTCCTGAAGTTCAGATTTCACCTCGTAATCCTAGATGTGTTTCTAGAGTGTGCTGCTGCCATGGTGTTCACTCAAACACACACACACACACACACACACACACACTACACAGCTACACATAATACTCTTCTAGTGAATGAATTGTGTGTGTGTGTGTGGGGGGGGGGGGGGGTGTGTGAACAGGGTAATGCGCTGAGGCGTCTAATCTCAGTCTGTGTAAGTGGGATTAGATTGGACTCTGTGTCACTTGTGAAGCGTGTTGGTATAAACTGTAATTTGAATGTAAATAGATTTTTCTTGTGCAGAATCATTTTAATCTTCAGGAGGGAAAATGCTGGAATATTTACCCTTCCATCTCTCTCTCTCTCTCTCTCTCTCTCTCTCTCTCTCTCTCTCTCTGCAGTAATGAGCGTGCTCGCTGGATCAGTGCACTTGGACATGCTAACAATGAGAAGAGGAACGCAGACAGAACAAGTGAGTTTTTGTTGAAAGTTTCAGGGTCAGATTTCAGTCCACTGAATCTGTCAAACCAAAACCTTGTTTTTTTTTTTTCTTTTCTTTTTCTTTTTTTTCCACCATAATTATTTTCATTCCTAAGGGTCAGGATGAGACCCAGATTCACTTCATTTCCATTAATATGGATTTCAGTTCACTAAACAGAGAAACGTGGGGAGTATAAATCAGTCAGATGAACGGAAAGACACAAGAAATCTTTCTGAAACACATTTAGGGAAACAGCGCCGCCTGGTGGTAGCGCATGTGCTCTCCATGTGAACAAGAGTTTACTTGTAGGAAAGGATTACAGAAATACTACAGACCTCTGGTGATCACTGTTCTCATACTTCGTGTGTGTGTGTACGCATCAGATTCTATGCAGGTGGAGGTGATCCGCACCTACACGGCTCGGCAGCCTGATGAACTCTCGCTGCAGGTGGCAGACGTCGTAATCGTCTCGCAGTCGGTGGACGACGGTCAGCATTTTCACTACATTCTTTTCTCTCAACCTCAAATTAATATTTATGATTTATTTTCATTAATTACTATCATCATCATCATCATCATCACAAATGATGCTTAATTCTTCTTCTCCTGATGGTGTGTGTGTGTGTGTGTGTGTGTGTGTGTATTAGGAAATAAAAAGGAGGGTATTGGGATGAAGAAAATGTGTTTTTTACAGTATATTTCTCTGAACTATTTTATTCACAGGGATACAATTCAGTTCATTTTTATTTATAGAGATAGAGGAAGGAAAAACTCCCTGAGAAGTCATGAGGAAGAAACCTTGAAAGGAACCAGACTCAAAAGGGAACCCGTCCTCATCATTGAATGTCCATTACAATATTTACCTGAAAGGTTCATCTCACGAAGCATGGAGATGGATTTATTATTCATACGAGTTGGTATCAAAAAGTTTGGAGACTCGCTCTGTTTGCAAGAACATACTTCATTTACCTACATTTCCACACCATCCCCTTCAAAATAGACCTTTGAGCCGGATCTTCATCTTCGGTGGAAGAGGGCGAAGTCCCGCAGGAATGTCTGCTACAACTTTGGTCTGAAAACAGTTTTGAAAACAGTCGATCACCTCAACAATGATGGAACTATAATGAATGGACTGGATTTTGCATCTGGTTCCTCTCAAGGTTTCTTCCTCATAGCATCTCAGGGAGCTTTTCCTTCACCATCGCAGCCACTGGCTCGCTCATCAGGGAGAAACGTATAGGCACAAGTTTATGACGTAAAAACGATGACAAATGATTAAGTAAAGAAAAAGTAAAGGTGCATATATCCTTCACAGCACAGGGAAACTCTTTCTTCACATATCTCAGCGATGTTAGGAAGCTGGGCTTCCAGGGCTACCAGGGCTTGAACCCCCAACCTTATGTTCAGTAACGCAGAGCCTCAACCACTGAGCTCCCACAAAAGCAATAACCGGGAGGGGTCTTAAAGGCATCAGCCTTGGTATTTGAAGGTCAAATCCAAGTTGCCTCACACCAAGTCCTGGGCCCCTGAGCAAGGCCCTTATCCCAATATCTGCTCAGTTGTATGAATGAGATGGAAGTCGCTCTGGAAATGGCGTCTGCCAAATGCTATAAATGCAAATGTACTAATAAAATCTGATCGAATTGATCGACTAAACTGCGCCACCTGTGGTCAGAATGAAGATCCGTTCACACAGAACATCACCCCGTCGTACCGCACGTCACCACCCCACCTCTTTATCTCCTCCCGTTCCTCTCCGTGGCGTGTTCTTTAACCCCGGCCCGGGCGTGTGATGTGTTTGATGTGCCGGGGTTGAGGGTCAGGTGACGGTCCCTCTGTGATGACACCTGTTGGCCGGCTTTCGTGTTGAAAGGCCACTGAGCTTAGAATAGACCATCAAAAAGCTTTATGCATCTTTAACCACACATTAAATATACAGCACCCACTTGAAAGCTGAACGTGTGAACGTGTGAGGGTTTGTAGCGTTTTACAGAAACGTGAGAGACGGTAGTGACGGGAAGATCGGATCATTCAAGTGACTCGGTTCTTTGAATCTGGTTCATCAAAACGAACAAATCTTTTTTTGAGTCGTTTCGTTCCTTTGATCAGACATACTATTTTCAATAAGCAGCTCACGTCTACAGACACCGACTCTGACTGTAGTTCTGATGATGACAACAACGTGACGACGCAGATAAGAACTAATGATAAACAGAACGAGTAGCTTCACCCCTCGTATTTTCTGGTCCGTGTCATTAGTTCTGTTGTCACGTGACTCCCTTAATTTTGTATCGTCGTTCTCTGGACCAAAAGCACCCAATCGATTGTGTTGTGTAGCGTCTACGGGTGTCACGTGATGAAAAAAGAAACGTCTCGGATTAGACGAGTCGAGAGATGAACGATTAAATACTGTTTCCTGAACATGACCTATAGATTTTGCGACTCTTCATTCCTGGGGCTCAGGTAGAAAATTATCGAATTGCTCTTCCAGACGACTCGTTCTTCTGAGTCACATTGAAGACTCGTTTAAAATGAGTTCAAAGTGTCTCCATTCTTCTTGGAAGATGTTCCTTTAGATTCCGTGGAGATTTGTGGAGATTCATTCAGCCACAGGGGTGTTTATAAAGTCAGGTACTGACGGTGAGATGAGGAGGCCTGGGGTGCTGTCAGCGTTCACAATCATCTCGACAGGGTTGGAGCTCTAGAGAAGGAGGTCTTCCACTCCAACCCATGTAAAGCAGATCTTCATGGAGCTGGCTTTGTGCACAGGGGCATTGTCATGCTGGAACAGGTTTGGGTCTCCTAGTTCAAGTTCAAGTGCTGCGTCCAGAGACGGCCTATAAACTGGTGTGCCTCCAACTTTGTGGTAACATTTGGTGGAAAACTACATGTGGGTGGAAAAGTCAGGTGTCCCAATACTTTTGGCATCTCTGTAACTGCTAGTGAAATGAAATGACTGACTTTATGCACCAGTCTTGTTCCTCATGTGTGTGTGTGTGTGTGTGTGTGTGTGTGTGTGTGACTCCTTGTGAATGATCTGATGACTCTGTATAACACTTCGTTTCAGGTTGGTACGAGGGCGAGCGATTGCGAGACGGAGAGAGAGGCTGGTTCCTCGCCGAGTGCGCTCAGCTGATCACGTGCCAGGCCACCATCGAGAAGAACATGCAGAGGATGGACCGCCTCCAGGGCCTGGAGACCAACGTTTGAGCGGGAGTCTCTGCCGTTCTTCTGAACGCACACCTGCAGAGACGTCTGAGGAACACTGCAAGATCTTATTGATTACTCTGATATCATGGAGCTCGAAAAAAAAGGAGCGAGAACCTTGGTGGAAGAACTCGCAGGTGGAGGAGTGCAGATCCTGGAGGAACGGGCAGGAGGAAAATGTATTTAAACACGGGTGGAAAAAAAAAGGCAAATTAGAAAACTAGAGCAACTACGTCTACATGAACCTCATCTGAAAACTTCATAAAAAAAAAAAAAAAATATATATATATATATAATAACCCAAGACTATAAAATTGTTCAATTTGGGTCACATGACCGCATCACATGACTTAAAGCGCATTGGAATCATTTTTTTTTTTTAACATCTCCGTTTTTTTCTCACTCGACACTTTGCCGACACGGCGTTTCGACCAGATCACCTCAGGAGAGCGTTCGTAAAGCTTCGCCCAAAAACGTGCCTCGGTGCGGATTGGAGGCTAAAACGTCAAGAAAAGACTTTTTTTTTTTTTTTTTTTTTTTATGTGGACGTAGCTTCCGACACGACGTGCAAATAATTCCATATTTGTATATATTGAAATTTTTACAGCAATGGCCGTGAAAACGACGTGTTTTAGAGGCAGGTTTAAAAAAACTTTAATCCAAAATGATGAGAATAAAGTGGTAGTGATACGAGATTAAACTCACGATTTCTTTCATCATCCTCCGTATAGTCTCTTCACACGTTCTCGTCGAACATCATGCAGATATACGCCGAGATCGAACGTTCAAATTTTTCGAATTTTGATTTCAAATGGATTTTTCTCTCTGATCAGTTGTTGGTCTTTTTTTTCTTTTTTACCTAAAATGAATGAACACCCCTGAGCTTGAATGTTAGCCCGGACCCTGGACTGTACCACCTTCTGAAAATTCCAGCTCGATGACTTGGACTCCAGGGAGCGCTAGTAGCTGTTACACGCTGCAGGACGAAACACTCCTGCGTGAATAAATACAGAAAAAGCTTTAAGAGCTCAGGAAAGGTTTGTAGTTCGACATCTACACTATATACAGACAAAAGTATTGGGACACCTGACTTTATTCACCCATATGGTTCTCACCAAACTTTGGAGGCACACAAAAAGTTGAGTCCGACTCATTTACAAGAACATCTAGATTTATACACCATCATCCTCAAAACCAGCGTTCCCGCCACGTCAGGCGTCTCTGTCTCCACCATTGGTCTGAAACTTTTTGATTCCACCTTGTATGACATTATCAGGTGCTGTACCATGAATTTTTCCATTCAGGTGATTTAGGAGACCTGCTCCAGCATTCCAATTCCCCCTGTGCACAAAGCCGGGTCTGTGAAGATCTCCTGCTGTAGAGCTCTGACCTCAACCCTGTTAAACTGGATGAATGTGAACGCTGACTGCACACCCCCCCCCAGATCTCCTCACCTCACCTCCCTGACTTCACAAACACCCATGTGGCTGAAAGAATCTCATACAAAACGTGGTGGAACATCTTCCCAGAAGATTGGAGCTCCTTAGAACTGCACATAGAGACTAAATGTGGGGGGGGGGAATCTAAACACAAACCTTATGGTCAGGTGTGTACAAACTTTTGTCTGTGTATAATTAAACACACACTCGGCCTATGAAAGATTCGAGTGATGCACTCAACCAACACCAATCTGCATAAAGCTCCAGAAGCTGCTTCATTACACCTTTTATCTTCCTGCAGATCAAACGCTGCTGTTCGGCTCTGTGTTTATGGGAAAGAATAAAAAAACTGGAAAATATGCATGAAAAAAAAAAGTGACAGATTTGGTCAAAAATGCAGTTTTAGATACAAAAAAAGTGATTTTTTTTTTCTTTTTTTAATGAAGGAATGTTTTTGACCTGAAACATGATCATTTTTAATTTACAAATCTGAAGTGGGACTCAGGGAGAACACACACACACACACACACACACACACACACACACACACACACACACACACACACACACACACACACACACACACACACACAAATGAACTGTAAATGTGTAAATGTAAAGATCAGATATAACCTGTTTGCCTGTAAGTAATCTACAAACGGATAAAGGTTCGAGTTTGTTTCACTCACTAGTGTGTGTCGTGTTGTGTGACTTCGTGTTGGAACAAACTGTGTGTCCTGCAGCGTAACAGCAGCTTTAATCATTCATGGTGATGGAGAGAAAAAAAAAAAAAAGAAGAGGAGGAATAATTCCAGAGAGTCTGGAGATTCGGTGACTCCTGAACAGAAGGATGAGCAGATGTTCTCCTCATGCCTGAAATTTATGGAGTGGACGTTTGACACGGTCATCATTCAGTCATTCAAGTTTAAAAGGTGCAATAAGCAGAGAGGCATCGCTTTGATTTCATTGTGGAAAAGAACAAGGAGTTTTCAAGACTGGAAACTTTCCAATGGGAATTAACAGGAATTAATAAAAATAAAGCGGGAATTTACTACATTGCAGGAGAGTCTAAAAAAGGAACTTAAATAAATCTTGTGGGATAATTTCAGTTAAAAAAAAAACAGATTAAATCTAATTTTCAGTAGAAATTCCACCTGCACATTCACATATCACATTCACTTACTGCAGGGTTACTGAGGCCACGCCCCCTACATGCACTGTACATTCAGCCATAATGTATAACACACACATTTCTTATATATAAAGCAGTGTATAAGCTGCTGTACAACAGAATTATACTAACAATTAAATCAGTCTTTTTCATTAGTTTTCATGTCTGCTTATAACCAAACTACATGTTTTTGTATTTGATACATTTTATTTACATTTCTCCAAATTTCAGATTAATTTACCCGAAAAAATCCCATTAACTCCTGTTTACTTTCCAATTTGCAATGTTTTCCAAATTCCCCGGATTAAGTTTCAATGGAAATTTCCCGGCCCTTTGCAACCCTGCCCTGTCCCAAAACCCAACCCTGTCCCAAAACTCAACCCTGCCCCAAAACTCAACCCTGTCCCAAAACCCAACCCTGTCCCAAAACCCAACCCTGTCCCAAAACTCAACCCTGCCCCAAAAACCCAACCCTGTCCCAAAACTCAACCCTGCCCCAAAACCCAACCCTGTCCCAAAACTCAACCCTGCCCCAAAACCCTGCCCCCCAAAACACAACCCTGTCTCAAACTCAACCCTGCCCCCAAAACCCAACCCTGTCTCAAAACTCAACCCTGCCCCCAAAACCCAACCCTGTCTCAAAACTCAACCCTGCCCCCCAAAACCCAACCCTGTCCCAAAATCCTGCCCCCCAAAACCCAACCCTGTCCCAAAATCCTGCCCCCAAATCCCAACCCTGTCTCAAAATCCTGCCCCCAAATCCCAACCCTGTCTCAAAATCCTGCCCCCCAAAACCCAACCCTGTCCCAAAACCCTGCCCCCCAAAACACAACCCTGTCTCAAAACTCAACCCTGCCCCCCAAAACCCAACCCTGTCTCAAAACTCAACCCTGCCCCCCAAAACCCAACCCTGTCTCAAAACTCAACCCTGCCCCCCAAAACCCAACCCTGTCCCAAAATCCTGCCCCCCAAAACCCAACCCTGTCCCAAAATCCTGCCCCCCAAATCCCAACCCTGTCTCAAAATCCTGCCCCCCAAATCCCAACCCTGTCTCAAAATCCTGCCCCCCAAAACCCAACCCTGTCCCAAAATCCTGCCCCCCAAAACCCAACCCTGTCCCAAAATCCTGCCCCCCAAACCCAACCCTGTCCCAAAATCCTGCCCCCCAAAACCCAACCCTGTCCCAAAACCCTGCCCCCCAAAACCCAACCCCAAATCTCAACTCAGTCCCAAAACTCAACCCTGCTTTAAAGCTCTGACACTGGAGAGTCCTTCCCTAAACCTTTTTACACCTCAGCATTATGCACATCATCAGACCTGCACGTCCAATTTGTTTCTATAGAAACCAGAGAGAAACCTGTTTTGTTGCAGAAAGCGAAAACCAACACCTTCTGACCAATCAGCATGGAGAACTCAACAGTGCTAAAACGAGAACATGTTTGAGGGTTAAGGGCCTCACTGAAGGGCCCAGCTTGGTGGTGCTGGGATTTAAACTCGTGACCTTCTGGATCCAGAGTCCGATCCCTTTAACCATTAAACTTTTAAAAGCCTATGTGATCAGTTTATTTGTTTTTACACCCAATAACAATATTTTACTGTTTTGAATGTTTTTTTATTGAGTTTTTATTATCGGGAAGTGAAATGTTCAGCGAGTGATGTTAAAGGAGAAATTCTGCTCATTGCATCGTTAAAGCAGATCTCACACACACACACACACACACTCACTGTGTGTGTGTTCACTGGCTCTAGTCCCAATGCTGGCAGCTCTTCCTGTAGGGCTCTTGCATGGACGTCGTGTTCTCCTGCGTGGTGATGAGGTCGATGATGGCCGAGATCACGGCGCAGTCCTTGGAGGCGCGGTCGCTCCAGTCGACCGGGCGAGGCTGCTTGATTTTCTCCTCCAGCAGCAGATCCAGCTCTTCCTTCAGGTTCTAAAAAAAAGATGAGAGAAACAAGCACGAGGTTGAACCCTAACGGGATGGTTAGCTTAGGCTTCTACTGATCAGGGATGCAGATCGGAAATGAAGATCGATGACGAGGGATTTTGTCTTTGCAGAGCAGAAAAAAAAGAGACAAGATTGAAATTTGATTAGATGTAGTTACTTATCATCATGTGCTGTGGAACGACCCAAAATGAGAAGGGACACCATAATGTTGAGGAACATCTAAACGTGTCCTTAATTCTGATAAGACAGGAGCTCCAGATTGTCTTTTTTCTTCTTCATGTGCAGCAGTAAAAGTCAATTTTTCATAAAAGCTCATGTAGATGTACCAGTTCTCTTCCGTTTTCCAACCACTTGCTACAGCTGAGGACGGTTCCGCAAGAACAACGCAAAAGATCTGGGAGTTTATCTGAAGAACCATGAAGATGGATTTAGACCCGGAATGAAACTAAACAGCCTGCTACTACGACTACTGCCATTCAGGTGCGCATCAGTGAACAGTTAATGATCAGTCAGCAATGATGGATGAATATGAGTCCGGTTCCTCTCAAGGTTTCTTCGTCGTGTCGTCTCAGGAGGTTTTTCCTTGTCGTAGTTACTAAATAGACCAAAGCTTGGAATCCGTTTGGTGGAGACAATTAGTCAAACTCGCTCGAATCCTAACCCATTTTTCCTGCTTCGAACACATCAACTTTGAGAACAAAATGCTGCCTCATTTATATTCAACCCACTAACAGGTGCCATGATGAAGAGCAAGAAAATTACTTG
>JBCEWE010000201.1:765000-852500 GCA_039877035.1 Silurus lanzhouensis | reverse complement strand
GGCCAAGTGGAATCCCAACGGAGTCAACTCCTCGCTCCGGTCTAATGCATTCTAAACACACACACATGCACGTGCGCACACACACACAGACACACACACACACAGACACACACACAGAGAGAGAGAGAGAGAGAGAGAGAGAGAGAGAGAGTTTGTATTTTGTATCCAGAATCTCAGCCATGAAGCTCTTGAATGTATTTATCAGCAATTTCAGACCCATGAACTCCCACACACACACACCAGATCCATTAGGTGAGTGACAGCCAGCTCAATGGCTTTGTCTGATGGGGGGTCCAGAGTCTTCCTCAAGAATGATGCTATCGAGCCCAATTTCAGGATCTGAGAAAGCACAAGAGCACAAATAACATCCACATCTCCACAATTACACCACGAGTCATCTGACATAGCAAAGAGCCTCCCATCTGTGTGTGTGTGTGTGTGTGTGTATGTGTGTGTGTGTGTGTGGTAAATGACACCAGTAAAAGGCCTCATTACACCATTACAATGTTCCGGAGTGGGGGAGTGTGTGATTAACAGTGCCATTAATGCATTAGTGTGTTTGCACTCGGCTGCTCCAGAGGGCCTGCTGGAAACTACTGCCTGAGTGTGTGTGTGTGCGTGCACGTGTGTGTGTGTGAGAGAGAAAGAGAGAGAATACTATACAGTATATTATAGATTCTTATTATTTCCGATTGTATTTTCTGATTTTATGTGTCTGTATATTCTATGCTTTGGCAAAATGAATGTCTGAAAGAGTTTTGAAATACAATAAAACAAATTGTTTTTTTGGCTATGAAATGGAGTTTTTAAATTAAAAGAAAAAAAATTTTAGAAGGGTTTTTTACATAATTAAATAGAATTAAAATAAAATAAAATAAACTAAAGAGTGTGTGTGTGAAGCTCGGTGTGTTTGAGGACCTTTATCTGGAGGCAGAGCTCTTCAAGCGCCGTGCGCTGGATCTCAGGGAGCTGATATGCATCCAGCAGACTCGCCCTCAGGCCATTATACAGGTGGTAGCATTTACCTGGAGACACCCTGTGCACGTGCACACACACACACACACACACACACACACACACACACACACACACACACACACACACACAGAGAGAGAGAGAGAGAGAGAGAGAGAGAGAGAGAGAAAATAAGCTCATTTACAAAGTGCTATAAACACTACAGTAAAACACACACAGGTGAAATGTGGAAGAAGACAAGTGGGCCATTAGGACGTCACTATACAGCATGTAAATCACAGTCCTACCCCAGCTCATGCTCACTACACCTCTGTAAAGAGCACAAAGAGAAGAGAAGAAAAGCAATGCAGCTTTTAGCTTCTCACACACACACACACAGACACACACACAGACACACACAGACACACACACAGACACACACACAGACAGACAGACACACACACAGACAGACACACACACAGACAGACACACACGCAGACAGACACACACACACACACACACAGAGACACACACACACACACACACACACACACACACACACACACACACACAGCAATGACTCAAAATGGTGTGTATCAAATAAAATGTTCAGCGACTGAATCATCATGCAACTGGTAACTATCAATCTGAACCAAGGAGATGTGGCCTCTGAACCTGTCAAGCTTAGTAAAGGAGGTGTGGCCTCTGTACTGGTCAATTTAGTAAAGGAGGTGTGGCTTCTGAACCTGTCAATCTTAGTAAAGGAGGCGTGGCCTATGCACCCATCAATCTTAGTCAAGGAGGTGTGGCCTATGTACCTGTCAATTTTAGTAAAGGAGGTGTGGCCTCTGCACCTGTCAATCTTAGCACAGGAGGCGTGGCCTATTAAACTTTCAAAGGAGGCGTGACTTCTGTAAAGGAGGCATGGCCTCTGTACCTGTCAAACTTGGTAAAGGAGGTGTGGCCTCTGTATCTGTCAATCTCAATAAAGATGTAGCTTATGTGCCCCTTAAACACAAAGGAGGCATGGCCATCTTCGTGAAGGAGGCGTAGCCTATGTATCTGCTTCGAATAGTAAAGAAGGCGTAGCCTATGTATCTGCTTCGATTGGTAAAGGAGGCGTGGCCTATGCGGCTATCAGCTTGTTAAAGGAGGCGTGGCCTTTGTATCTGCCTATCACACACAGAGACTCTCAAACACACACACGCACACAGTCACAGACTCTCAGATATACACACAAACACAATCAGACCCTAACAGACAAAACCACACTACACAAACACACACACCATCAGAAACTCCCAGACATACATGCACACACACGCGCACACACACACACACACACTTTAGAATCTAAACGATGACTCATCACTTAAAATCATTGCCCCTGAAGCCACACCCCTTTTACATCACCAACACTTATTTTTAATCCCTGATACTGTTTATTTCTGAACCACTTCAATATTTACTCCATCATCCAGCAGAATGTGTACGTGTGTGTGTGTGTGTGTGTGTGTGTGTGTGTGCGCGCCACACTGCAACCCACTGATTAAAGAGAGCAAAAAATGAATGAAAGGCTGAAACTTTTGCTTTTAAAAACATTAAGCACAGCGTACGCACACACACACACACACACACACACACACACACACACACACACACACACACACACACACACACACTTTTCCCAACTATTCTGAATTTAAGTAAAAAAATTTCTCCTTTTTTCACTTTCTGACACGCACACAGACAATCGAGTCTCTCAAAGCAAGGAGGTTGAACGACACAGACGTCTCTGTTTCCTGCAGAGCGAGACGGACGCCATCTACATTCCCTCGTCCCCGTCAGATTGGTTTCAAACTGCCACAGACAAATCTGATTACAGTTTGGAGGGGAAGAAAGTCATTACGCTCACAAAGAGACGTCTCGATTTCCAGGCGACGGTGCGGCTTCGTGCAGGCTGCCGTTAGAACTCGACGATCTCGTCAGTGAAATCAGTTCGGCTGAAATGATGAGGTGGAACAATGTCTAATCAGGTTACGGAGCTCGAGCCTACTGCACCCGAACACGTTTTCTGTGCACGTGTCACAAAACGACCTCTGCCTCAGAACTGCGGGCAACAAACACACCCGAGTCTGAACGAAGATTTAGGATTCCATGCAAATCAGGTGCAGAGACTAATCCAAACGTTTGACTTGAAGGATTGTAGAGTGTACTAACACACACACACACACACACACACACACACACACACACACACACACACACACTGCATTTAGAATTCTGTGTATCGAATAAAACATTCAGAGACTGAATCATCACGTCACATCACAAGACTTAACTCTGCATCAGTCGAAACCAAGGAGGCGTGGCCTCTGCCTTTCAATCTCAATAAATGAGGAGTGGCCTATGTGTCTGTAAATCCCAAGAACGTAGGCATGATATAAATGCTTAATTAATCTCAATAAAGAAGGCATGGCCTAAATGTTTGTTGATTTTAATAAAGGAGGCAGGCCTCTGTGCCTGTCAGTCTCAATAAAGGAGGCGTGGCCTAAATGTTTGTTAATTTTAATAAAGGAGGCAGGTGCCTGTGTGCCCATCAGTCTCAGTAAAAGAGGTGTGGCCTCTGTGCCCATCAGTTTCAGCAAAGGAGGTGTGGCCTCTGCCCGTCAGTCTCGGTAAAGGAGGCGTGGCCTCTGTGGCCACCAGTCTCTGTAAAGGAGGTGTGGCCTCTGTTCCCGTCAGTCTCGGCAAAGGAGGAATGGCCTCTGTGCCTGTCAGTCTCAGTAGAGGAGGCGTGGCCTCTGTGCCTGTCAGTCTCAGTAGAGGAGGCATGGCCTCTGTGCCTGTCAGTCTCAGTAGAGGAAGCGTGGCCTCTGTGCCTGTCAGTCTCAGTAGAGGAGGCGTGGCCTCTGTGCCTGTCAGTCTCAGTAGAGGAGGCGTGGCCTCTGTGCCTGTCAGTCTCAGTAGAGGAGGCGTGGCCTCTGTGCCTGTCAGTCTCAGAAAACGGACAACAACAGAATCCAGTGTACCGTAATAAACATCTCTGGAAACACCACTACTGCAGGTCACACCATCAGACCTCAAACTCTCAGCAATACTATTGGCTTGTCGATTGATAAACAAATAAAGAAACAAACGGAGTTAAAGACTTTCCCTGACTGACAGGGGGTTTGAAAGCAAGTGGAATAAAGACAGAAGTCACACTTTCCCAGTTCACTGCAGGCCTGCTGAAATTCGCTTAGGATTAGTGACCATGAAATGAATAAAGTGAAATGAGGAAGCGTGGCGTAAACACGCAGCGTGACCCAATTCTATGAAATGCATTTACGCGTGCGAGCGAGAGAGTAAGAGAGAGAGACTGCGCTCTGACCACAGTGCAATTACTCCAAAAATATGGGAGAAAGAGAGAACAGAGAGAGAGGTGAAAACCCCCACTTCAACAGAGAGAGAATCAGAGAGACAAAGAGAGAGAGAGAGATGGATAGAGAGACAGACAGAAGCAAGAGAATCAGAGAGAGAGAGAGAGAGATTGAGAGAACATGAAAGAATAGAGAGGGGGATAGGGTGTATTAGAAAAAGAGCGAGAGTGCACTGTACCTGCCGGCGCGTCCTTTCCTCTGCTTGGCGTTGGCGAGACTCACCCACTCCGCCGTCATGGT
This sequence comes from Silurus lanzhouensis, assembly GCA_039877035.1. NCBI lineage: Eukaryota > Metazoa > Chordata > Actinopteri > Siluriformes > Siluridae > Silurus > Silurus lanzhouensis. The sequence continues at coordinate 847,884 of JBCEWE010000201.1, read as the reverse complement.
ACTGATATTGTTCTGCGTGTCAAAGTGGGTTTCCTTAATTTTCCCTCCGTCAATCACATACACCACGTCATCAATCGTGATACTGAGGGTCAGAGAGGCCGAGAGGCCGAGAGAGAGAGAGCGAGAGAGGGAACATCACGCGTTTAAACATTCCGTATATTCCATTTTATACACACGATAAACACAGAGAGGAAACACAACCGCTCGAGTTCGAGAGCACGGATCACAGACCAGTGTGTGGGGTTTTCTGGAGCAAAATGTGGTGACTGAGTTTTAATTATAATGAATTAATCCAGATCGATTGGAACAGGTTTCACCAGGTCAAATTAAAGACTTCTCCAGAAGAGTAACCTGGAACTTTCCCAAAGCCAAATACAATCCCTTTCATGTTTGTGGTAGAATCTCAGAGGGATTCGCGCCAATAACAGAAAGCTGATCGGCTGATGGGCGTTGGTCTCGTTTGTCGTTGTAACACGGCAAATTATATATGGACTTGCGTCAGTTTTCAGTGAGTGTTAGAGGAAGCTTTAAATGGACATGGGAAAATTAAGAAAGGTTTAAGATGAAGACTTTTTGAGGCTCAAAATTTTTAATTTTAGGACTTTTTAAGATTTTAAGGAAACTCTGTGGAAAAGCTTTACAGAAGAAGGAAAAGGAGCTCACACACACACACACACACACACACACACACACACACACACACACACACACACACACACACACACACACACACCCACCCCCCCCCCCCCCACCTGGTTTCTGCAATGTTCGTAGCAATCACAATCTTCCGGACTCCAGGAGGTGGCCTTTTAAAAACCTGATGAGAGAGTTTGAGTAATCAGCAGAAAAACGAAAGAACCGCATCAGACAAAGTGGCAAATGCTGTCAATTATCCCCGAGTGCTTGAAGAGTCGTGATGCACAAAGCCGACACCCCCAAACTACCCCCAACTACCCCAAACAACTGTTGCTGATCACAAATGCTAAATAATAATGCTAATAATAATAAACACCCCTGACTGTTCCGAACAGTCACTTAAAAAAAAAATCGAGTTCTGTACCGAGCTGTGAATTCTGTGTACCGTTACACCCCAACTATTTATATATATTATTTTGTTTTTGTTTACAGATGTAGGCAGTGGAGCTCTTACCTGCGTCTGGTTGACTGTGGGCATCAGCGAGTGCAGTGGAATGATCACAAACTTATCTAAGGACACAACAGAGATGAGAAAACATACCATTCTGGGACATGGACATCCTCTGTGGGCGGAGCTAGAATAAGCATTAGCAGACTACATGGACAAAAGTATTGGGACACCCGACCAAAACCTTTTGCCCCGACGTTGGATTCAAACAATTGTATAGAAAGTCCTTGGATGTGGAACGGATATCCAAATGTGTTTGAGCTTGACGGTGCTCCTCTGCACAAAGCCATAAAGATAATGCTTTATATGGGTGTCCTACTATATACTCCTGCATGGAGGACGGACGGGGAATGGGGCTGTAACGATTCCTCGAGTTAATTGAGTAATTCGAAAACAAAAATTACGAAGCATAGAGACCGAGCACTGCGTTTCCCCACGGACCGTTATTATAGCCGCACCAACTGCTAAGCTCTGGATCGCTCTGGGGTTTCAGTTATAAACAGCCACTTTCCACGCAATGGTTGTGCACCTTAAAATGAATGATACAATAATGAAATAGTTTTTCTTAAAACGTTTTTATGTAATTTATTAGTACAAACTATCAAGGTCGCGAGTGTCAAGGTCAGGAGTATCAAGGTTCCACTGTATTTCTATTTACATTTTTATGTAATATGGTAAATAAATACGCTACATTTACTAACAGTCTTGTGGCTGAAGGAATCTCACACAAACTTCCACAAAAATCGAGAGGAACATCTTCCCTGAAGAGTGGAGGTCACTATAAGAGCAAATAGGAACTAAGTGTGGAATGGGATGTTCACATAGGTCAGGTGTCCACAAACCTTTGATCATAAACTGTTGCGAGTTGATATGAAGACGGAACAGCGAACTTACCCGATTTAAACATCTGGTCGGCCATGAACAGGTCATTCAGGCTGCTGATGTTGTCCCAGCCAGGCAGGAAGACCAAGATGGCTCCGTCCTTCAAACATACATTTGGAAAAAAAATATGATTTATGATAAAAATCATAAAAAAAACGCCCAGGTGAACATCCAGCATCAGTGGGGTGCATGTTGTGGGTTAAACTTATCAAGTAACAGCAGCTCAATGCATAAAATCCTACATACACATGTAATAAGTTTCAGATTAAATTCACGTCAAAGATCAGAATAATGAAATCTCGATTGATGGGACTGTTGCAGGTGCACTGGTAGCAGTTTGAATATACCAGAAACCCTTTTGATCAGAAAGTTCGGAATAGAATGGCGAGAAAGGAACCTGAAAGGAAAGATACGGTCACTCAAACTACCAATATTTCCAACCCTGGTGAGCAAAAAAAGCAACTCGGAACTCATGACTCCACCACTTAGAGGTGGATGAGTGACTAGTGGCCCAATGATACACCTGTTTTTATATATATATATATATATATATATATATATATATATATATATATATATATATATATATATATATATATATATATTTTTTTTTTTTTCATTGCTGCAAAAATCCATACCAATAGTTTTTCCGGGTTGCGCACGTTGCTGGGGCGACTAAAATTGTCTGCTGTCATTACGAGAGCGGCCTCTAGAGGCGAATCAGTACTCAGTATCAGTATCAATACTATCCCTTAAATACCAGATTTATATAGTACTTTTATTTGTTCACTGAAGGTATTTTGAGAACGTTTTCTTGGCTACTAATCAAAAATTACAAAGGGTCTACAGAAGACTACAACAGAATTCACTCCTGTCAGCTGACACAGCAGGAACTGGATCACGCAAGGATTTACTTATTAATCTCAATAAAGGAGGCATGGCCTAAATGTGTTCATTTTAATAAAGGAGGCGTGGCCTCTGTGCCCATCAGTCTCAGTAAAAGACTGAAGGGATTATTAAGTAAAACCCCCGCATGACAATTAAATCCACTGCTGCTTTGCTCATTGGTTTAAAAAAAAAATAAAAAATTTAAAAAAAAGCATGTAAAAGAAAAATGGCATGTGGAATTACAATGATTTCCCAGGCCGAGGTTCCGAGCACCAGGCCGAGGTTCTGAGCACCAGGCCGAGGGGAGCCTCGATCGTCTGGGCTCGTTAACACTGCAGTCATGCTAAACAGACAAATTACTTCTCGTTAATGAAGTTAGAGAGGGGTGTGTGTGTGTGTCCTATATTTAGCAGCTCGGTGACGTTCGACTGGATATATTTAACCAGAGGAGAACGTGGCGAGAAAAACTTGTTTCTGCAAACCGTCGCTGATATTAAACCACTTTTTCTTTCATCAATAATGAAATAAATAGTAAAAACTTCTTCGAATAAATCGGATAGGACCGTCATGATGACGCAGAGAGAGAGAGAGAGAGAGAGAGAGAGAGAGAGAGAGAGAGAGAGAGAGAGAGAGAGAGAAACAGGAGTGAAAGAGAGAATAAAAAAATAACAGACAGGGGGAGAATTAGCAAGAGAGACAAGAGCAACAAAGAGGTGGAGAGAAAGGGAAAAAGGAAAGGAAGACAGTGAAAGAGACCGAGAGGGGGGAGACAGAAAGAAAGAGAGACTTTGAGACAGACAGCGAGAGAGAGAGAGAGAGAGAGAGAGAGAGAGAGAGAGAGAGAGAGAGAAAGAAAGGGGGGGGGGGGCAAAGAGTAAAATTTAAAAAAGAAAAGAGAATGAGAGAACAAATGGGGGAGAGATAGAGAGACAAAGAGAAAGCGATAGAGAGAGACACAAGGACAAAGAATGAGAGAAAAGGACCAAAGCGTGAGAGTATAAAAGAGAATGAAAGACTAAATGAGTGAGAGAGACAGATACAGAGAAAGAAAGACTGCAAGAGAAACAGATGGAGAGGTCAGAGAATGGGTAATTGTTAGTATACACACACACACACACACACACACACACAGTGTTATGGTAGATGATTTTCTGATTGGTGTCATTTCATGGCTCTGATTCTTAATTAACCAATCAGCACACGTGTCTCCTCACAGCTGGAGAGCATCACAGCATGTCACAGCCAATCAGCTCTCCCCCCCTCTCTCCTTCTCTCACCCTCTCTCTCCCCGTCTCTCTCTCACCATCTCTCGCTCACCATCTCTCTCTTCTTCTCCCCCAGCTCTCTCTCTCTCCTTCTTCTTCTCCATCACCTTCTCTACCCCCTCTCTCTCTCTCCCCTTCTCTCCCCATCTCTCTCTCTCTCTCCTTCTCTATCACCTTCTCTCCTCCTCTCTCTCTCCTTCTCTCCCCGTCTCTCTCTCTCTCCTTCTCTCCCCGTCTCTCTCTCTCTCTCCTTCTCTCCCCGTCTCTCTCTCCTTCTCTCCCCGTCTCTCTCACTATCATTAGTGATCATGAATCTGGACCGCTTGACCACGCCCATTTATTAGCAGACTCGGTGAGACTGCAGCGCTGCTTCATTTTCTACTAAACATCCGCTTCAGCTTGAATACGGCTCTTTGTTCGCGATACGGCCGATAAAACGCTGCATGGTTAAGCTGTTGCTGCGAACATCAGAAGGTAAACAGCCAGGGGGCAGCGCTCTGAAGTGCTCAGTGCACAACACACACTAAAAAGTGTTTGGGTTTTAATTACAAGCTCGATTCAGCACCTCCCTGAGTCAGGCAGAGAAACTCTAGTACGAGGTAGATGGGAGACAAGAAAAGAGAGAGACATAAAGTGAGACAAAAAAGGGGGAAAAAAAGGTGAAGAGATGAAACAATAAGAGAAGATGAAAAAAATTAGTTGAGGAGGAAAAGAAAAGCAGATAAGAGGAAAAGAGCAGAGGAGAAGAGGAGAAGAGAAAAAGAGAAGAGATGATTGAGCACCTGCTGATCAACAATCATCTCATGCCAGTGTTTGTGCTTTATTAGAGTTTAATGCTGCACCATCTGCCTCAGTGCAGGTCAATCCATCAAACACACACACACACACACACACACACACACACACACACACACACACACACACACACACACACACACACACACACACACACACACCTTTTATACACTCGCATCTCTCACACATTGCTTCTTCTATGACAGTGTTCACAATTGTCTCTCTCTCACACACACACACACACACACACACACACACACACACCTTTCATACACTTGTATCTTACACACACACCTTTTATACACTCGCATCTCTCACATATATATACACACACACACACACACTTTCATACACTGGCATCTCTCTCACACACACACCCGCATCTCTTATACACACACACACACACACACACTCACGTCTTCATTTAGCACGATGTGGCGGATGAGTGCTACGATCAGCTCCAGGTTGATCTTGTCGTCCTCGTCCAACATCTCCAAAACTTCGATGGTGCTGTCGGAGAACCTGCAACAAAGAGAGGAAGAACATCAGACGAGGTCACACTCAACACATCATCCACTAATCACATGCTAACCGTGAAGCTGAGGTTCCTCAGAGGAGCATATCAGAGGAACCTCAAAGTCTGAGAATAACTCCACCTGTCAAACTGCACCACCTATCCAGTGTTATCACTGCTGGAGAAACATGAAAGATCGTGTGTGTGCATGTGTGCGTGTGTGTGTGCGTGTGTGTGTGTGTGTGTGTGACCTCTCTCGAAGTGTGCGAGCGAAACACGGCCAGCTCTCCTTGTATTCTTCTTCTTTCTCCAGCTTCTCAGGACGTACGTGTTGGCCGTTCAGGAAGCCCCTCCTGAAGCGAGGACGCCGATCGTGCTGCTGCTGCTGCGGCCGGAACCTGCAACGTGAAGAGGATCCCGTAAAACACACCTGAAGTGCATCCACACAGGACATTCACACACACACACACACACACTCGCACAATCCCGCACACACACACACACACACTCTGATCTTTACAGAGAGACATTCTAGAATGATGAAACTACAGTTGAGGAGAAGAGATTAAAAAGAAATTAAGAAAAGACAAGAAGAGAGAAGGAGAAGAAGAAGAACAAGGATTGATGGAAAGAGATATGGAGAGTGGGCATCAGTATCTCTACTCCACCTCACATCACTGACCCACACACACAGTTTTTGTTCAATTCCTCACATGTTCCACAGAGTAGCGAGCGAACAAACGGATGGATGGATGGATGGATGGACGGACAGACAGATGGAGACAGAGGGATGGATGGATGGGGGGGTGGTTGGGTTGATGGTTAAACATCCAGACATAAATGGGGATGGATGGATGAATAGATAAATGAATATAAAGGCAGACATGAATGAATGAATGGATGGATGGATATAAATGCAGACAGAAATTGATGGATGTAAAGGCAGACAGAAATGGATGGATGGATATAAAGGCAGACAGAAATGGATGGATGGATGGATGGTTGGATGGATATAAAGGCAGACAGAAATGGATGGATGGATAAGATTGGATTGGATGGGATGGAATAGACAGACTGACAAACAGATGAGACAGACAGACAGCAGCTGGAAAGCTGAACTTACCCAGTTATGTGGATCACGTCCTCCAGCAGATACTCTTTGACAGGAAAGGTGTGTCCTGGAATGTGGACCATGGGGCAGTTATCTGCAGGAGGAGCAGTGAAATCAGCATGGTGTTATTTGGATGCTCTCTCTCTCTCTCTCTCTCTCTCTCTCTCTCTCTCTCTCTCTCTCTCTCTCTCTCTCTCTCTCTCTCTCTCTCTCTCTCTCTCTCTCTCTCTCTCTCTCTCTCTCTCTCTCTCTCTCTCTCTCTCTCTCTCTCTCTCTCTCTCTCTCTCTCTCTCTCTCTCTCTCTCTCTCTCAGAGATGGGGGGGACTAATCAGATGGGTAGTTTTACATCACGTCCTGCAGAGACGATTTAAAGTAACGCTGCTGATGGGAAGAGCGCGAGACGTTCAAATATCATTTATCATCATATAATTCACCAGGAGACGACACTCTGTGTGACGGCCCTGCTGGAAAAGAGGGAGAGGGGTATGTGGTATGGGGCAGGGCGTCTCTTCTCTACACTGGCTCACAAGAAACTTTTCATTATATTCATTATATTGAGCCGAATCAATGCGATAACTGAAATTCACTGTGTTTTCACCATTCCAGCTTTCTGTTACCAACGGCAACCAGGTGAACCAGGACCCGAGCGGAATGAAGAGCCTCCGTGAGCCGAGCAGAAGAACTCACCGAAGTACCTGCTGAACTTCTCGGCGTTCAGCGTAGCGCTCATGAGCACCACCTTCAGCTCGTCTCTGTGGCTCAGCAGGTCCTTCACGATGGTGAGGAGGACGTCTGAGTGCAGACTGCGCTCATGGATCTCATCCAGGACCAGATGACTGATGCTGGACAAACACCTGGAGCACAGAAACGTGTGTGTTTTACACAGTGGGAGAAATTTGTTAAAAAAAAAATTTTATACTACTGCAAAGAAACAGATATGTTGATTCAAACCTGCAGCTAGTGTGTGTGTGTGTGTGTGTGTGTGTGTGTATGTGTGTGTCTCTGCACCCCTGCTGCAGGTCATTTGTCTCTTTTAAGGGCATTAAATGATAGCGGAGTGTGTGCCAAGACAAACAATGAGGAACCTGGAGGTATCTCCATAAGCTTAAGTTAATTCCTGTGTGTGTGTGTGTGTGTGTGTGTGTGTGTGTGTGTGTGTGTGTGTTTATAATCTAATCTGCAACTCACTCTCTCACACACACACACACACACACACACACACACACACTGATGTAAGTAAGATCGGGACAGAGGAAAACACTTACGGATCTGAGCGCAGCCACTGAAGAATAATTCCCGTGGTACAATACAGCACCGAGCCTTGTTTCCGTGGCAACCGGCTGGATCGCGGCAGCCACAGGATGAGCCAATGACGAGTCGATGGTGTGACATAAAACGGGGAGAAAGAAAATGTTGACAAGCGTTTTATTAGAATTTTTGTTAAGGCATGTTTGCGTTTTCTAAAAAAAAAAAACAAAAAAAAAAACCAAGAAACATTACAGCTTTTGTTTTGGCTGGTTTTATTTCTCACACTGCAGAAGACGAGAAAAGTTTGAGTAAAAGTTCTGATTTGCAGAAACAGAGGGGAGCAAAAGGACGAGGATGTGATTCGACTACATTTTCCTCCAGCATCTGCAGAACATATGAGCAAACAGGAGACTTAAATTACAAAACAAACACACGAGCACAGGCGGCAGTGTCTCACAGAGCGTTTTAACGAATCGCAAAGCATCTCACGGAGTGCCTCAAAGAATCGCAAAGTGTTTCACAGAGCGCCTCACAGAATCTCGGAGCAACGCGCAGAGCGTCTCACAGAGCATCTCACAGAATATCAGAGGAAAGCACAGAGCGTCTCACAGAGTGTCTCACAGAATCTCAGAGCAACACGCAGGGCGTCTCACAATCGCAGAGCATCTTACGGAGTCTCAGAGCAACACACAGGGCGTCTCAGAGTGTCCCAGAATCGCAGAGCGTCTCAATTCGCCTTACATAATCTCCGAGCAACACGCAGGGCGTCTCACAGAGCGTCTCAGAATCGCAGAGCATCTCACAGAATCTCAGAGCACCACGCAGGCCATTTCGCAGAGCATCTCAGAATCTCAGAGCAACACGCAGAGCGTCTCAAAGCGCCTCACAGAATATCAGCGTACCACGCAGGGTGTCTCCTAGAGCGTCTCACAGTGCGTCTTATAGAATCTCAGAGCAACACGTACAGTGTTTCACAGAGCGTCACAGAATCACATCGCGTCTCACAGTGCATCTCACAGAGCACCTCACAGAATCTCAGAGCAGATTAATAACGTTTAGAAGCACACAGGAGGCTTCTCTGTCTGTCTCTCGCTCACACTCTCTACGTCTCTCACTGTCTCTCTCTCTCACACACACACACACACACACACACACACACACACACACACACACACACACACACACACACACACACTCTCTGTCTCTCTCACACTCTCTACGTCTCTCACTGTCTCTCTCTCACCCACACACACACACACACACACACACACACACACACACACACACACACACTCTCTGTCTCTCACACACACTCACAAACTCTCTCCACGTCTTTCACAAACTCTCTCCACGTCTTTCACAAACTCTCTCCACGTCTTTCACCGTCTCTCACACACACTCTCTCCACATCTTTTACTGTCTCTGACACACTCTCTCTACATCTCTCACTATCTCTCTCTCTCACACTCTCCCTATGTCTCTCTCACCATCTCCCTCTTTCTCACATCTCTTACTGTCTCTCTTTCTTCAACACACATGGTCTCTCTCTCTCTCTCTCTCTCTCTCTACGTCTCTCTCTCTCTCTCTAACACACTCTCTCCACGTTCACATAGCGATGCAGTCTTATGATCTCTCCCTCTGTGTCACTGTCCATGTCTGTTCCTTTTTTTCTCACACTCTTTCATAGTCTCTGTTGCTCTCATTGTTGCTCACAGTCAATATTTATCTAGGTGTCTCCCTCTGAGTGTCTCCCAGTCTCTTTCTTACAGTCTCAGTGTCTACCTCTCTCTTCTTCACCTCCTTCTCCTCCAGTCACTGTCTCTTTCTCCCCCGCTCCCTCTCCTCGTCATACGCTATTGATGGATAGTTATGACCTGAGCAATAAAGTTAAGGGGATCTTAAAGCCGAGTTGTTCACCATCCTCTTATCTCTGCGCTCATCCTTCCCCACTGTCTCGTCTCTCTTTAGCTACTGACGAGAGAAATCGTTTCCATTCATAAACCAGACGCTCTGTGTGGAGCCGGAGTTCTCACTGCAACCCGAGTGAGACACCACCTATTTTATATATACAGTGGAACCCGGTTATCTCGACCTCGGTTACCTCGACAACCCTATTAAGTCGACGTTTTTGAAGTGGAACCGCCAAATTCTCACTTTTTCTAAGCATTTTTTATCGGTTATGTCGCCGAACCCTAATATCTCGAGCACAAGGGGGGAAAAATTTGCCATTTAACGTCGGTTATCTCGGTGGAGCCGCAGAAGAACTCGCGGAAGTGGCGGAAAAATCAAGTCTTACAGCTGCTACAGCTGTTGTATTATATAGTGGTGTTAGGCGTGGTGCGGAGGCAGAAGCCGGAGTAACGGCAAACAGAAACTTTATTTAACAAAGGCAGAGCCAACACAAAATATCCGCGTAGATCGGGATAATCCGGCAAACGGCAGTCCAATAATAACATCAACGGTGCGTTATCGAGGAAGCGCGGCGCCGAGGAAGTGTCGAAAGTCCGAGGTGGGCTGGGGAAGGAAAACGCAGCCGTGGAGTGAGCAAGGAGTCCGGGAGGAGCCGGTATGTAGCGGGTGCAGCATACACACGACCACGCATGAACACACATAATAACGGACCCCGAGTGTGGGTGAGTGAGCGGTTTATATGGGAGCCGGGAGTGAGTGAATAACGCGCTTCAGCTGTGCATGATTTGCGCTGCGAGCTTGGGAGCGCGCGGAGGCAATGACAGCCTCTGAAGGAGGCGTGGCAGGTGGATTCCTGACAACTGGTGAATCTCTGCAGTTAGTTAGAGCACATATGCCTTTTGTTGTTAAATGTTATGCGATGAACGGGAGGCGAAAGCCGCGGTTGGCGGCGCGGACTGTGTGATGACCAGCAAAATCATAGAATGAAACGGGATCGGGGGAGAATCCGCGGTGCGCTTTGGGAAGAAAAGCGCAGTCGTTGAGAGAGTGCCGGTGGGAAGACACGTACCGGGATACGCATGCGTGATAACAACGACCGCCGTGAAGCAACATATACCAACAATAACGGACAGTGAGAGTGTGGAAGTTTAAATAGGAGCTGGTGATGATGATAAACGAGCACCACATGTGCGCGATTGAAGCGGAGCTTCAGAGAAAGCGGCCGAAAAAGCACCTGACACGCTGAAGGGGGCCGAAGGGGGCGTGGCAGGTGGATTCCTGACAGATAAACATGTACTGTATGTATTTTTATAGCATGCCTTCATCAAACAAATCGCGGCAACGCTGTTGTGTAAAAAACCCCTTCAAAAACACGTGCATGCACATTCTCATTTATTAACGCACATCATGTACATAAAGAAATTTCAAGCACGTAATATATTGCCGCCATTTTGATTTTCGTTTATCTCGATCATCGGTTACCTCGATGCTTTTAAAATGATGCGAAATCATTTAAAGCATCATCACACGGACACTCACCTCTGCAGACGGATCTGATATCCGCAAGACTTCCCTTCTCCCACAGACTCCGCCCTCTCCGCCGCCACCCTCTCGGCTACCTGCGTGCACACACGCGCGCACACACACACACACACGCACGCACGCGCACGCACACACACACACACACACACACACACACACACACACACACACACACACACACACACACCACACACAAATTACCCTCGTCGTCGTGACTAACCCCTAAAACAACTAAAACAGCGGTATGTAGGTCAGCGGAACTCGTCCGAGAGAATCTGCCGTACCGATATGGCGCTGATACGCCGGGGCTGTGTGCACACCACCCTGCAGAGGGAGCCCATGCCACGCCCGATGTAGTCGTCCAAGATGAACTGAGTGACCTGCGTGGTTTTGCCGCAGCCGGTTTCCCCGCTCACCACCACCACGCGGTTAGACTGGATCAGCGTCACCAGCTCCTGCACTCACACACACACACACAACCTCTCAGACACATACCTCATACTCTATACAAGTGTATGGACAGGACCAGGGATGCAAAATTGTGGGAACTTTCAAGACTGGAAACTTTCCATGAGAATTAATAGAAATATATGGGGGAAAATACAGGGATTCTTCTTTCTGCCTACTGACTTTCATTTCCCTTCACTCCAGCGCGTACCTCCACCTCTCCTGTCCATCACCACTGCAAACTGGAAAGGGCTCAGAGCCGATCCTTGATGCAGTCTAACCTCCACCATGAACCAGCCTGTCATTCCTACAGTACACGTCACTGTTGTCACACTGTCCTCACACATGTCCTGCACCACCCTCACATACTTCTCTGACACACCTGACTTCCTCACAATGCAACTCATTTTGACCTTCTCTATACTTCTCCATCAACATCCTCAAAGCAAATAATGCGTCCGTAGTGTTCACAGATGGTCACCTCTTCTCTCAGGCTTAACAGGAATGAATAAGAATATAATAAGAATAAGAATAATAAAAATAATAATAATAATAATAATAAATTATTATTATTACACATTGCTATTTTTAATGTTTTGGACAGAAGAATCTTACGCTCATCCAGCCTGCATTTATTTGATAAAAAATACAAAACGAAACAGGAATACTGTGGAATATATATGAAGAAAAATTCATAATTTCTACTTACAATTAACTCAAAGTCAGAAATGTCCTTTTAAAATCTGTATTAGTTAGATGAGTTTGTATGCATGTCAGCTAGAAACCAAACAAGAGGTTTGTATATGATACGGTTTATACACATTTCCCCAAATTTATAATTAATTCTCTTTAAATCCCTTTAGAATATGGCCAAAATTCCCCAGATGAAGTTCCCATGGAAAGTTTCCGGAAATTTGATATGATTTTTTTAGTTCTTAATGAATAAGTTTTTCAGTTCATCTGTGATGCTACAGGAGTAAAATATAAAGGTGAGATGATGATGGTAGTGGATATACAGTAAGTGCGAGATGATGATGGTAGTGGATATACAGTAAGTGCGAGATGATGATGGTAGTAGATATACAGTAAGTGCGAGATGATGGTAGTAGATATACAGTAAGTGCGAGATGATGATGGTAGTGGATATACAGTAAGTGTGAGATGATGATGGTAGTAGATATACAGTAAGTGCGAGATGATGATGGTAGTGGATATACAGTAAGTGTGAGATGATGATGGTAGTGGATATACAGTAAGTGTGAGATGATGGTAGTGGATATACAGTAAGTGTGAGATGATGATGGTAGTAGATATACAGTAAGTGTGAGATGATGATGGTAGTGGATATACAGTAAGTGTGAGATGATGGTAGTGGATATACAGTAAGTGTGAGATGATGGTAGTGGATATACAGTAAGTGTGAGATGATGGTAGTGGATATACAGTAAGTGTGAGATGATGGTAGTGGATATACAGTAAGTGTGAGATGATGATGGTAGTAGATATACAGTAAGTGTGAGATGATGATGGTAGTAGATATACAGTAAGTGTGAGATGATGATGGTAGTGGATATACAGTAAGTGTGAGATGATGGTAGTGGATATACAGTAAGTGTGAGATGATGGTAGTGGATATACAGTAAGTGTGAGATGATGGTAGTAGATATACAGTAAGTGTGAGATGATGGTAGTAGATATACAATAAGTGTGAGATAATGGTAGTAGATATACAGTAAGTGTGAGATGATGGTAGTGGATATACAATAAGTGTGAGATAATGGTAGTAGATATACAGTAAGTGTGAGATGATGGTAGTAGATATACAGTAAGTGTGAGATGATGATGGTAGTGGATATACAGTAAGTGTGAGATGATGGTAGTGGATATACAATAAGTGTGAGATAATGGTAGTAGATATACAGTAAGTGTGAGATGATGGTAGTAGATATACAGTAAGTGTGAGATGATGATGGTAGTGGATATACAGTAAGTGTGAGATGATGGTAGTGGATATACAATAAGTGTGAGATAATGGTAGTAGATATACAGTAAGTGTGAGATGATGGTAGTGGATATACAGTAAGTGTGAGATAATGGTAGTAGATATACAGTAAGTGTGAGATGATGGTAGTAGATATACAGTAAGTGTGAGATGATGATGGTAGTGGATATACAGTAAGTGTGAGATGATGGTAGTGGATATACAATAAGTGTGAGATAATGGTAGTAGATATACAGTAAGTGTGAGATGATGGTAGTAGATATACAGTAAGTGTGAGATGATGGTAGTGGATATACAGTAAGTGTGAGATGATGATGGTAGTGGATATACAGTAAGTGTGAGATGATGATGGTAGTGGATATACAGTAAGTGTGAGATGATGGTAGTGGATATACAGTAAGTGTGAGATGATGGTAGTAGATATACAGTAAGTGTGAGATGATGGTAGTAGATATACAATAAGTGTGAGATAATGGTAGTGGATATACAGTAAGTGTGAGATGATGATGGTAGTAGATATACAGTAAGTGTGAGATGATGGTAGTGGATATACAGTAAGTGTGAGATGATGATGGTAGTGGATATACAATAAGTGTGAGATAATGGTAGTAGATATACAGTAAGTGTGAGATGATGGTAGTGGATATACAATAAGTGTGAGATAATGGTAGTAGATATACAGTAAGTGTGAGATGATGGTAGTAGATATACAGTAAGTGTGAGATGATGATGGTAGTGGATATACAGTAAGTGTGAGATGATGGTAGTGGATATACAATAAGTGTGAGATAATGGTAGTAGATATACAGTAAGTGTGAGATGATGGTAGTAGATATACAGTAAGTGTGAGATGATGGTAGTAGATATACAGTAAGTGTGAGATGATGATGGTAGTAGATATACAGTAAGTGTGAGATGATGGTAGTGGATATACAGTAAGTGTGAGATGATGGTAGTAGATATACAGTAAGTGTGAGATGATGGTAGTAGATATACAGTAAGTGTGAGATGATGGTAGTAGATATACAGTAAGTGTGAGATGATGGTAGTGGATAGACAATAAGTGTGAGATAATGGTAGTAGATATACAGTAAGTGTGAGATGATGGTAGTGGATATACAATAAGTGTGAGATAATGGTAGTAGATATACAGTAAGTGTGAGATAATGGTAGTAGATATACAGTAAGTGTGAGATGATGGTAGTAGATATACAGTAAGTGTGAGATGATGGTAGTGGATATACAATAAGTGTGAGATAATGGTAGTAGATATACAGTAAGTGTGAGATGATGATGGTAGTGGATATACAGTAAGTGTGAGATGATGGTAGTAGATATACAGTAAGTGTGAGATGATGGTAGTGGATATACAGTAAGTGTGAGATGATGATGGTAGTAGATATACAGTAAGTGTGAGATGATGGTAGTGGATATACAGTAAGTGTGAGATGATGATGGTAGTAGATATACAGTAAGTGTGAGATAATGGTAGTAGATATACAGTAAGTGTGAGATAATGGTAGTGGATATACAGTAAGTGTGAGATGATGGTAGTAGATATACAGTAAGTGTGAGATGATGGTAGTGGATATACAGTAAGTGTGAGATGATGATGGTAGTAGATATACAGTAAGTGTGAGATGATGATGGTAGTGGATATACAATAAGTGTGAGATAATGGTAGTAGATATACAGTAAGTGTGAGATAATGGTAGTAGATATACAGTAAGTGTGAGATGATGGTAGTAGATATACAGTAAGTGTGAGATGATGGTAGTGGATATACAGTAAGTGTGAGATGATGATGGTAGTGGATATACAATAAGTGTGAGATGATGATGGTAGTGGATATACAGTAAGTGTGAGATGATGGTAGTGGATATACAGTAAGTGTGAGATGATGATGGTAGTGGATATACAGTAAGTGTGAGATGATGATGGTAGTGGATATACAATAAGTGTGAGATGATGGTAGTAGATATACAGTAAGTGTGAGATGATGGTAGTAGATATACAGTAAGTGTGAGATGATGGTAGTAGATATACAGTAAGTGTGAGATGATGATGGTAGTGGATATACAGTAAGTGTGAGATGATGGTAGTGGATATACAATAAGTGTGAGATAATGGTAGTGGATATACAGTAAGTGTGAGATGATGGTAGTGGATATACAGTAAGTGTGAGATGATGATGGTAGTGGATATACAGTAAGTGTGAGATGATGATGGTAGTGGATATACAGTAAGTGTGAGATGATGGTAGTGGATATACAGTAAGTGTGAGATGATGATGGTAGTGGATATACAGTAAGTGTGAGATGATGATGGTAGTGGATATACAGTAAGTGTGAGATGATGGTAGTGGATATACAGTAAGTGTGAGATGATGGTAGTGGATATACAGTAAGTGTGAGATGATGGTAGTAGATATACAGTAAGTGTGAGATGATGGTATGAAGGTGAGGAGTGAAGATGTGAATGTTACCTCTCTCATATTGTAGGACGGCAGCTTCTCTCTGAACATCTGAAACGATACACATCTCAGTAATCATTCATTATCTGAGGTCAGTGATCGAAAAACAAACAAAATGTTCTCTCTTTCCTTCTCTCTCCCTCCCCTTCTCTTTCTCTCCCCATTTGTTCATTTCTCTCCTGCTCCTTCTCTCATTGCCTTCTTTCCATCTCCCTCTCTCAATTATTCTTTTCTCACCCTCTATCCACCTCTTTTTCTACCTCCCACTCCTTCACTCTCCCTCTCTCCTTCCTGCTCTTTCCTCCTCTCTCTCTTCCCTTAATCTCTTTCAGCCCTCTCGCTCTTTTTCCTCTTTCCCTTTGCCTCAACCTCGCTTACCCCTTTTCTATCTCCTTCTTTTTCCTTCCTCTCTAATTCTCTCCCTAGTGCCTACACCTGCTCCCTCCTCTCCTCCCTCTCTCATGCTTTTACACTTCCCCCTCCCTCTCTCCCTCCCTCCCTCCCTCCCTCTCACCAGCATGTCCAGGTATTTCGAATTCTGTCTTTTGCTCTGAAGGTCTTTTTCCAGCTCTTCATCTAGTGAAGGATTTCGACTGATCTCCTGCACCAGGTACTCCAGATCTCGATCCACACGTTTCTCCCTGACGCTGCTCATCAGCTCCGGCTCCTCTTTCTCCACCTTCACCTTCACAGACTCCATTTTAGCCACTTTCATGGTTTGCTGCAGCTCCTCTGGAGGATCGTCGCCGTCAAAGTAGCTGAAGAGAAAGTCGCATGGTCATGTTTCAGCAGTAAAGCTCACGTGGGTGAGTGGGATAGAGCAGGGTTACGGTTACTAAACTCACCTGTGGCCGCTCGGTTCCGGTTTGGGCTGCCGGTACTGGAAGCCGGAGTCACGTGAGGGTTCTCTCTGGACCGAATTCAGCAGCTGTGTGATGCGCTGCTCTCGCGACTCGTCCATTTGAACCACGGCTCTCTGAAAATAAAAAGGGAAAAATTCTAACATGTCGCCAAAAGTATTGGGACCCCCGACTTTTTCACCTGCATGTGGTTCTTGTTTAATAGTGAAGTCTGAGGCACACGATTGCACAAGATGTTTTTCGATGTGGTGCATTAAATTGTCCCTTCACTTAAGAGCTAATCGCAGCCCCACACGTGTTCGAGAAGCCAGCTCCATGAAGACATGGGTTGAACTGGAAGATCTCTTGCTTTAAAGCTCCAAATGTATTGAGATAAACTGGAATGCTGACTGCACACCAGACCTCCTCACCTCACCTACATCCGTACCCGACTTTAATAAAGCCATTGTAGCTGAAAGAGCACAAACTGCCACAAAATCTAGTAGGACATCTTTCCAGAAGAGTGGAGCTTATTATAATAGCAAATGGGGACAAAATGTGGAATGGGGTGTTTAAAAAGGAAAACACGGGTCTTATGCTCAATGCGTTATTAAAACCTGGACAGAAAGTGGAGAACCATCAACTTTGAGGAAGGAACCTGGTTAAAAAAAAAAACAAATTTTTTAAATAATTTAAACAATAGAACTCACGACTATGTTGGACAGTGAAAATGAGCATTTACACACACACACACACACACGCACACACACACACACACACACACACACACACACAGAAGAAAACTTTGGGACTAATCCGCTGTGTGAATGTCTATGGATTTATCAGTGAGGCTAATTTGGGGGAAAAAACGCCAGAACGAGTGAACGTTATTTGTAGTGGAAACCATTAGGATTGCTGTAATGGTTGTGTGCTGGTGTTTTTATTTAGCAGGGATGAACGTGCAAAGTTTGATTTAATGGTATCTAGCTGATGGTTTGTAATGGTATGTGTAGTGGAAACCATTAGGATTTCTCTAATGGTTGTGTGCAAGAATTTTTTTGAGCAGGGATGAACATGTAATCTTTGCTTTGGTTACCAGATGATGGTTTGTAATGGAATGGGTAGTGGAAACCATTAGAAATTCGGGCTGGTGGGTTTTTTTTCCAGCAGGGATGAACTTTGCTTTAATGGTGACTGGCTGATGGTTTGTACTGGTCTGTGTAGTGGAAAC
Organism: Silurus lanzhouensis; assembly: GCA_039877035.1. Classification (NCBI taxonomy): domain Eukaryota; kingdom Metazoa; phylum Chordata; class Actinopteri; order Siluriformes; family Siluridae; genus Silurus; species Silurus lanzhouensis. The sequence goes on along the minus strand of JBCEWE010000201.1, from coordinate 829,591 downwards.
CATTAGGATTTCTGTAGCGGTTTGGTCTGGTAGGTTTTTCAGCAGGGATGAACATGTAAATATTTGAAAATGTGATATTTAAATGATCTATTTGTAGATATTGTAGTAAAGCTGCTCACCGACTTCCTCTCGTCCTCTGCGCGTTTCTGTCCCCCCCGTTTGGCGTACCACAGTCCGATCTCTCTGCCTTTCAGGTGCGGCGGGTGTCTCCCGCGGCCTCCTCCGCCTCCGCCTCGATGCTGCTCATCCCCGGCATCCCAGTCGGAGCTCCATCGCTCTCCTCCTCCGCCTCCACCACGTCCTCCTCTGCGGCCGCGTCCTCTCCCATAACCAGAACTCATAGCGGAAACCTACACTGGGTCTTATTCAGCGCTGCTCTGTGTCTCAGACATCAACACAACAAACGCCGCTCAAATTGAACACAAACAAAACACTAACGTTTTTATTTATAATTCAGATCTTATTCCATGTAACCTTCAGCACCCAACTACATATTACATATAAATAAAATAAACCTGAACCTGCACACGCGAATTCACCAACGTTTACGAATTAATCACAAGCCGGTTCCCTGGCGCACAAAAACAACGTCATCAATCTTCCTGGTCCTGGCGATGTCTGATGACGAAGTGGCGCGTGATTGGCTCGCGCTCTTTAATTTCTTCCCAGTACCATAGTCTTGTGTTTTAATTTTACTGCCAAACATTCGGATTCATGATTAAATAATAAGAGTGAATGGAGAATAGAGATCTTTTTATTTTTATGCATTTCCACACAAAAAACTGTTTTATGTTGACTGGGAAAACCAGGTCAAAAACATACATAGGTGCAGTTCATAAGCCCACAGACCCATAATCAAAAAGTTTCAAGAAAGTACTTTATTTATCTAAGTTTTCACACTACCACCTTCAAAATAGTCCTTTTGCACAGCAATAAAGTGCTCCCAGCATTTCTGTCACTTCTGCACTGGGTCTTCTGGACGTCTTCTTTTCGAAGCTTGTCAAGCACATTTTTGCGGATCTCTACAATGGTGTCAAAACGGTGACCTTTTTAGCTGGATCGTAATCTTTGAGAAAATGGCAAAGTCTGCAGGAGCTGAATTTGGCGAGTAGGGTGGGTGCGGAAATCATGGATCATGTCTGATCATGTTGCGAGAAATTCACGTGTGAGGAAGAGCCCGGTGACAGAGTGCCCATGTGTTCAGAATAGCGTCAGCTGCAGAGTTTCCGATGTACACAAGATGATATCTTTTGGCACACTGACTTATGAAGGCCGGTGCTCCCTGTGACTGTGCATGCAGCTTTGTGCTGCCATCTGTTGGAGTGTTACAAAACTAGTCTTCAAACATTTTTGATACCACCTCGTTCTTTTCCAAACTGTTACCACAAAAACTGTAGGCTCTCAATTGTACAGGACGTCTTTAGATGGCGCTATAATAAAATTTTGCATTCGCTTGAACTTATTAACACAAACCTGTTCCAGCATGGCGATGCTCCTGTGCACAATGTGAGCTCCTTGAAGATCTGGTTTACATGCTTTGGAGAGGAAGATCTTGCTGCTATAGAGCTCTGATCTCATCCCTACTGAACACCTTTGTGATGAATGTGAACGCTGACTGCACCCCAGGTCTCCTCACCTACATGAGTACCTGCCTTTCATAACACCCTTGTAGCTAAACACACATATCCATAAGCACACTCCAAAATCTAGTGGAACATCTTTCCAGAAGAGTGAAGGGAATTATAAGAGTGAATTGGGACTAAATGTGGAAAAAAATGTGGACTAAAGTAGCTTAATTTTGAAGGATGTTGCTTTAACCAATCAGATTGCGAGTTGGCGACTCCGGGACCATCTAGAAGACATCCAGTAGCATAGACATGTTCGCATACTTTGATTGGATGGTCAGAAAGTGCACTAGATTAGCTGGCAAACCACATCCATAGCAAACTGCACAAATTTCAATATATTCATGTGGATTTAATAGCGTTTTTATTTAAATATTATTTTGTCATTCCACAATGGCTGACACCGGAGAGGAAATTGATTTGGACGCAAATACACAATAAGGACATTTATAACACAGACTTTTGAAAAACAGCTGAATATTGTGAGGAAAGAAACAGTTGGCAAGCTTTTTTTTAAGCGTTTTCTTTCCTGTAGAATTTGCACAAAAACAAACGATTTGCCTTCATTTCAAATCCCGAGATAAACCATAATGCACAGAGAAAAAGCATAGAAAACTCAAACTAATATCGATGCTTCTGCGAGAGATGATGTATGTGATGTGAGGTGCTGCTGTGGCTACAGTGAAAGGAGACTAGTTCAATTGTGTTCATTGGGTTTCTTGCTTTGACATTCAGTCTCGCTGTATGAGATTCCCGTCTGTGATGCAGCGCTTTGTTTTACTGCATTTCTCTACAATACTGATGGATTCTATCATATTTTTTATAACTTTTTATTCTTCCGATCTGCAACGTGAAGGAATTTTCACTCACAAGTTACATCCCTCTTTCCCATTCCAAACCTGAAGGTAATTATTATCCTATAACAATTTTTTGGTGAAATGTTTTATTCCTCTTATACTACTGAGATTTAGTAATATGTGGAAACAAATGTCAGGTTGTCCTTTTAACTGTTAACAGTTACATGTAATGTTGCGATGACAAGTTCCTTTTACTTACTTCCTTTCACTCCTTTTACTTTACCGCAATTAGTGTGGGAACGACCGTTTATAGCTGCTATAATGCTATAATGCAGCTATAAACGGTCGTTCCCACACTAGTGGAGGTATTACTGATAAATGAAGAAATAAAGAAATAAATACACAGCTTGTCATTAGTGAGAATCCAGAAACATGACCACAATGACACTTTGCACTTTCTCAACAAAACCTTCTCGAACCTACTCACTAGTACAGGGGTCACCAAGCTTTTTGAAACTGAGAGCTACTTCTTGGGTACTGATTAATGTGAAGGGCTACCAGTTTGATACACATTTCTGAAATAACAAATTTGCTCAATTTACATTTAATTATTAATTATTATTAATAAATAATGATATTAAACTATGTGAAGACACTGATCATGTTAATGATTTCTCACATTCATTATCAACAATGATTTAGGTAAGAAGGTAGGAAACATAAATATCAATATGCAAAACTTTATTTCCATAAATCTCTGCTAGTAGTTACATTTTCATATGATCCCTTCTACAACATTTTCACTAACCACTGACACATTTTTAACAAATCATGAATTACGTTGCATCATGTTTGTACAAATTATCAATTACGTAACAACTTTTTTTTTATATTGGCATTTTCAAATTGACACCAATGCAAGTGTAATTTAAAAAAAGAATAGCAAAAAAAAATAAAATTTGATGCAGCTCACTGGTAAGTGGCGCTATGGTGAGTTATGTTTTAGAAAAGGCCAGCGGGCGACTCATGTGGTTCTTGCGGGCGACCTGGTGCCCATGTTGGTGACCCCTGCACTAGACCAACAATTATAACCGCGGTAAACACATTATTATCCTTCGATTACACCTCATGACCCTCTGAATGAGCTGGTTCTATGGACCAGAGGTGGGAAGTAATGAAGTACAAATACTTCGTTACCGGTATCAGTATTTTACTACACTATTTATAAATTTTTTTAATTTTTACTTTCACTCATTACATTTTATACACAAATATCTGTACTTTCTACTTCTTACATTTTCAAAACAGACTCGTTACTTTAGTTTTAACCTATTTGGTGGCATGATCGATATTTTTTCTTCTCATTGCGTGACTTTTACAGCCCATCAACCTGTTTTCTGTCATTGTCACACCACAGACGTGGGCTAGTTTATGAAGCTCACAATGAGCAGCAAGAACAAGAACAGGAAGTCTGGGGGTAACGTGGATGAGACAGAGGGAGTCGGTGATGTAAACAGAGACGTTCCTGATCACCTGATCATCATCCTCTTTTCTCTGCTTGTGTTCTATATGGTGGATGTTCAGCCTGGATACATTCATTATGTAAGGTCCAGTTACCAGCGTGACACTAAAACAGGTAGTTGTAATGGCTACTTTTTACTTAAGTATATGTAAAGTACTGTAATGTACGAGTGTAATGCAGCATGTGTTCATTGTTTCAGGAGAGCTGGAAGAGTTATCACTGCTGACCACCGGTGTGTTTGCTCGCAAAAAACCCATGATACCAAAAACACAAGGAATAAGAAGTACAACATATTCAGTCACAGCCTCACCAGGAAAATAAATTAGAATACATGAATGTATTATTTAAGCAAACATTTCCTTCAGAATATAAGACTCCTCTGGGGTCCGACACACAGCCCAGGGGGCATCTTCTACCTCAGAATAATGTTAGCAAAGCCAGAATGATGTGTCTCTTGCTGTGATTTTAAATAGTAAATTAAATGTGCTAGATACTTATACCACTGCATTGATTATTTAAAAACTCCAATTAACTAATGAGTTTTCATTCTGTCTTTTTTCTGTTTATTAGCAAAATCCTATTCCATCCATGTTTCCCAAAAGGGATACACTCCCTTCTGTGTCTGTTTCCATGCTAACCTCCGACTAGCTCATTAGGGATCCTGACAGGAATTTCTGTAACGCTTCCTGTGAAAGCATGAATTCCCAACGCCACACTGCGCCTGGGTGTGAATAAGTGTGTGAAATGTGGTTTTTTTTTAAATGCATCTGCAAAATCCGTAATATACAGATTTGTGTGTTTTCCTGGATTTCTACAGGAATAAAGGTTGCTTGTGGTTTAAAGGTCAGCGCGTGCATTTCCTCAGGAAAACCTTTCTTAAGCAGGGAGCGTTATGAAAGACCACGTGAATTTTCCATTCAGTGGCTCAAGCAGCTCTCACTTTACACGATTTATTACATACAGAGGAAGTTGTGCTATAGGCTAATACTCTGACATGTTTATTATAGCCTTATGTAATTATACCTCAGCTTACTTTGGGCTAAGTGCTAGCAATATGTCAATGTGTCAACTCAGGGAAGTTCTTTCTTAAGGAAATAAACATGGAATTTGGGATTTTAGGATGTATTGCAGAAGGAAATGAAGGTAGAGAAGAGTGGAGAATGCTTTAATGTTCATTAGACCATTAGATATAAAACAAAACATTATATATATTGGCATAAATGAGACAGATGCCTTCAGCAGTCTGTCCCATGACTGTAGCTGTGCAATCATGTGCATACAAAAAATAAAAAATCCACAACTCTTCCCCCCATCTGTGTTTAGTGTCAGGTCTGCAGGCGTTTGTCCTGATGTTCAAGCTCTAATTGGTCCATATTTACCCCACCGGCCCCTCTGTTAAATCCAGGAGGTTATATCGAGCGTTAATTGGGTGGTTGTGAACGCTGGCTTTCTCCTGGGATGAGAGGGGAGTTAATTAGATGTCCGCAGGACCTGGAGGTAAAGACGACACTGGGAAACAGAGTGCAGACGTAGCGCCGAGCTCGATTTAGCAAAGCTCAAGACGGCATAATGAAATATTCATCAGATCTTTAAAGCGACAAAGCAGGCCCCGTTAATGTCGTCCCCTAGAGCGTTTGAGACCCATTTATTTTCTGACTTTCGAAATGGTTCACTGTCCTTCTCAAGGGAGAAGATCTAGGATTTGTATATTTTTCTTGTGGATATGTGTTTAAGTCATGTATCTGCAGGAACACCAAGTTGGTAAGCTTCTGGTTGAGGCAAATGAAGGATTTGTGGTAAAATATAGTATATACTGGAGTTGTTAGGCAGCAATGTTACTCACCACACAGCTTCCTGGTTTGATCTTAAACTTGGGTTAATGTTCTTGTTCTGTTCACACTGGTTATAAAATGTTCTACACGTGTGTAAGTGTGTGGGTGTGTATATATGTGTTTAGCTAAAAATAAATCCAGATCTATTTCAGCTTTACTGTGAATTCTTATGTAGTTTATGTTTAAATCCTTGTGAATGAAGAAGACCTGATGCTGTGCATGGGTACAGAACTAAGGCCATAAAGTGTAAGGGGACTCTGGGTGCACTCACACACGTCACTGTAGCCAAATGACTCAGTGGCGCTGGTAAAAGCCTGACAGTCGCCCTTGTCATCGTTTTTGTTCCTTTTGGATCTTTTCTCACAGTAAAACCGTCTTGAGGCTCAAACTACATGACAAGCTGTCCTGCTTAATACGTTCCCTCCCCGAACTCGTGCGGTAATTGCCAACGATGTCAATCTCTCGACTCCTCTTTCACACTTTTTACCGTCTTTTTCCTTCTATTAGTGGTTTTGAAGGGGCTTTCAATACAAGTTAGAGTTGATTGTGCAAAGGAGGTGCTGAATGAACCGATAGTGGGATGTCCGAAATCCAACTGTGTCCTGAAACCAAACATTATTTTAAGTCAGAATACCCCATCTCTGGTTTATATACCATATATGTAGGGCTTTCTTCATTCGCAGTGGCAGTTTGACACTGTATATTTTTTACTACTTCATTTTGTGTAAATTGAGGTTCCCTGGTGGTCTAGTGGTTAGGATGCGGCGCTCTCACCGCTGCGGCCCGGGTTCGATCCCCGGTCAGGAAACCAACCCCAGCCACTTTCAGTGCCGGTCCCAAGCCCGGATAAATTTGGGAGGGTTGAGTTAGGAAGGGCATCCAGCGTAAAGACGTGCCAAATCAAACATGCAGATTCTGTCCATTTAGTGGTGTGAACGTGAGCTCAAACCTGGTCCTCTTGAAAACAGTGGTCTTGCATCCAAGCGAGATGTGCTCCATATCATGTGTGTCAGTTCAAATCATCAAATACCTAACTGTTTCAGGTTCCATCATGGTGTGGAGAGGGTTATTATTGTTAGAGGAGGAAGCAGAACATCATACAGATAAAAAAAAAAACCCTGACTTTCATACAATCATACAAAAAAAACCCAGAATTTCCAGAAGCACTGGAGCACTGTAATGATTCTGTTCTTAACGTGAGCACTGAGAGCATCACGAAAAAAAGGGTCTGCGTGAATGAGACAAAAATCTTCTTTTGTGAAAATGGCTCCTTTCATGCGTACGATTTTGTACGTCTGCGTGATGAGGAGACTGATGCGCTGCTTCAGCTTCTTTGGAGCTTCTTTAGACTTGAGCTCAAATGCAATCATGAATTATGAATAGAAAGAAATGTGGAAGCAATGTTCAGGAATAAAGAGAGAAAACAGGATGAAATATGGAGGAGAATATGGAGCGAGTGTGTGAGAGAGAAAGAGATAGAATGAACCGGTGATGTGTTTGCTGGAAAGAGGTGATGGCCAACTCCCATAGGTATCTCTGTCTCAATCTGTTTCTCACACACACACACACACACACATTCACACACACACACACACACACACACACACACACACACACACACACACACACACACACACACACACACACACACACACACAGCTGTTAAAATGCCAGATCCTCTCGGACTGACCTGGATGAATTTCTCCTCGGCGATGCAACCTACATGCTGAATATCATCAGTAGTGATCCAGAATGAGCTTTAAATGGCTTCTAGGCTGCACATTATACTACACACTGAGTGGCCAAAAGTTTGTGGACACCTGATTATATGATTTTCAACATCTCATTTCACATTAAGGCTCCATTTGCTCTCATATAGTTCACTCTTCTGGGAAGATCTTTTTTAGATTTTGTGGAGATCTGGGTGTGATTTTAATCAGCCACAAGGTTGTTAGTGAAGTCAGGTACTGACTGGAGGAGAGGTGAGGAGGCCTGGGGTTGAGGTCATTTCCCAAACCATCTAACCTGTTGTCATGCTGGAACAGGTTTTCCTAGTTCGAGAAAAAATTTAATCCTAATGCACCAAAGGCATCCTATATCTCTTAATAGGAAGTGGTAGCTGTTGCACTTCTGATCGGAAGGTCATAGGTTCAAATCTCAGGACCATCAAGCTTCTGGGTTTTAACCTTTATTTGCTCAGGAGTATAACTAAGATAACTGTAATACTCTCTGCATAAAGACATCTGCCAAATGACATAAATGTAAATGTGTACAATTGTGTTGTTCCAGACTTTGGGGAAGAACCATTCCTTGGACTTGAAAATAAATAAATAAATAAAATAATAGATTTGTCCCAATACTTTTGGCCATACAGTGTTAATAAATGGTGTGAAGGTGACACTATTGTAAAGTTTTTTTTGTTTTTTTTTGGCACCCACTTGTCATTTCTTTTCACTCTGCGGCATTAATTATTCCACATGCGACACCTACACATGACAGTTCTTCAGATCGAGTTCTTCCTCACTCTTTAACGCGCGATTAATCACAATGTCCTTTCTTTGCTCATAAAAAAGAGAAATAAACACAAAATGTATTTTTAATCACAACGTTTGTTTTGCGCCAAAGTGTCAAATGGAGCACCAAAATTCGCCATGGTGCGATGGTTAAAACCGTCCGTGTGGAAACATAGCAAAAGATCCCTTTGGTGTCCTGATGATTTACGTAATTAAATCACCATCATTACTTAAAAACATTTACAAGGATATTTTGTCTTCATGCTCAATGTTGAGTTTGGTTTCACTAATAATGAACATACATTTGCATAAAGCAGCGAAATTTGTCTATGCGCATGTTGATTAGAATATTAAAAACGTGAAAAGTATTAATTTAATGTACATTTAGAACAGATAAAAAATGTGCAATTGATTTGCAAATAAACATGAGTTAACTCATGACAGTTAATTTGATTCATTTTTAATGAATAAATATTTTAATCAATTGTCAGTCCTAGAAAAATCATGTCTTTATCATACATTACATATACACACCGATCAGGCGTAATATTAGGACTTTATAACATTATGAGCGGTGAAGTAAATAACACTGATTATCTCTTCAACATGGCACCTGTTGATATATTAAGAAGCAAGTAAACATTTTGCCCTCAATAATTTGTGACGTCTAGACGTCTGGGTTAGAGCATCTCCAAAACTGCAGCTCTTGTGAAATGTTCCTGGTCTGCAGTGGTCAGAATCAAAAGTGCTCCAAGGAAGGAACAGTGGTGAACCGGCGACAGGGTCGTGGGCGACCGAGGCTCATTGATGCACGTGGGGAGCGAAGGCTGGTCCGTGTGGTCCGATCCAACAGACGAGCTCAAACTACTGAAGAAGTTCATGCTGTTAATGATCGACGGGTCAGAACTGTTCTGGCAGCAAAAGAGGACCAACACAATTTCAGGCTGGTGGTCATAATGTTATGCCTGATCAGTGTATGTCTCACAGAGTTCATAAATTTGGTTGGCATTAGTGTAATATATCTGAGCAAATCTCTCAGACCGTAAGTTCCAGCTGTAACATAAACACCAGTGTATATTTTAATGCACTCATTCTAATGAGGGGTATTGTTACTATAGTAACAGCTCGTAGGGGACTATGGGGTCTAAAAAATGGGTTTTGAAAATGTGGTGTTGGTGAGTAAAGTCAAATTGCAGCTTTATGGGAGGAGTTTTAAGTATCAGTCTGTTGCAACTGTTATGGTACAAAGTTTCCCAGCACAGAGACGTCTACAGGATGGAGGAGTTACTGGGAAAGTAACTTTCTTTGAGAGAGGGAGGGATAGAGGAGAGGAAGTTAAAATATAGATAGATAGATAGATAGATAGATAGATAGATAGATAGATAGATAGATAGATAGATAGATAGATAGATAGAGAAAAAGAGAAGGAGAGAAGGAGAGAAGGAGAGAGGGAGGAGGACAGAGAGATGGAAAGGGAGAGAGAGAGAGAGAGAGAGAGAGAGAGAGAGAGACAGAGACAGAGAATGAAAGAAGGAGAGGAAGAGAGAGAACAGTTGAGAGTGAGACAGAAAGTGGAAGAGTGTGTGTGTGTGTGAGAGAGAGAGAGAGAGAGAGAGAGAGAGAGAGAGAGAGAGAGAGAGAGAGAGAGAGAGAGAGAGAGAGGAGGACAAAGAGATGGAAAGGGGGGAGAGAGAGAGACGGAGAATGAAAGAAAGAGCGGAAGAGAGAGAACAGTTGAGAGTGAGACAGAGAGTGGAAGAGTGTATGTGTGTGTGTGAGAGAGAGAGAGAGAGAGAGAGAGAGAGAGAGAGAGAGAGAGAGAGAGAGAGAGAGAGAGAGAGAGAGAAAGAGAATGAGATGCTAGTAAAACCCAGACAGTTTATTGTAACTATAAAATAAGTGATAGAAGGAAGTATTCAGGCTGCATCCCTCCATCTCTCATGCAATCTCAGGACACTGTGTGGTTCTGTAGGAGGATTTGTCCAAGAAATAACCAGACATATGAGACACTTGTAAGATTCATTATCATCAAATAAATCTTTAATGAATGAGGACATTCAGCCGAACAAATCAAAAAAAATTGTCTTTCCTCTTTTCCTGCTTGAGAGAAGTAAAGCGGCTCACTGTAAAACAAAGCGCGTGAAGAAGCCACTGTGGGTGAATGGAGCAGATACGAATCAATGATCCTGCTGTTCGACCTCAAAGCAGCAAATATTTAACTCAGCTTTATAACATAGACTTTATTATAATGAAGAGTATATTACAGTGTAGAGCAGATGGCACTAAGCATCATCTTTCCTCTCCTTATTTCCATCCATTAAAATCCATTAACACCGCTACACTATATGGACAAATGTGTGTGGACACCCGAGGAGGAGTTTTGTATGTGCTTTTGGAACGTTCCATTTCCACATTTAGTCCCATTTGCTCTTATAATGAGATCCACTCTTCTGGGAAGATGTTTTGCTTTTGGGAGGTTTGTGCTCATTCGTTCACGCTTTCATCTTCAGTGAAATGACACGAAGTTCTTGAACTTCAGTAAATTGCCCTGTGTGCCAAAAAACGAGTGCTTCCTCATACATAGACATCGTGCTGAGATCTAGCAGGCTAGGGAGTGAGTGTGTGTGTGTGTGTGTGTGTGTGTGTGTGTGTGTGTGTGTGAGAGAGAGAGAGAGAGAGAAAGAGAGAGAGAGAGAGAGAGAGAGAGAGAGAGAGAGAGAGAGATAGAAAGACAGATATTCTGGCAAAAAAAAACAAAAAACATAAATCCACAAACGCACACGGCAGTAATACTGATACGCACAAAGCAGCGAATAACACACACACACACACACACACACACACACACACACACACACACACACACACACACACACACACAGAATAAATCATTGAGTTAAAAACTAATCGTTTGATTGAGGTCCACAGTCACTTTTTAGTATTCCAGTTTCCCGTATGACCTGAGTCTGAGCTTGAATACTAACAATATTTACACTTAGTGCCTTATCTACTCTCACTCTCTTTCTCTCTCACACACACACACACACACACACACACACACACACACACACACACACACCCCTCAAAACATAATATGCTCTGAACATTTCTGATGCGGTTTCAACACATTGACAGGCTCAAGGACGTCGGCTGCTGAGAGCTGGAGGGAATATTAAAGCTGAGACGTTCTCCATCGCTACATCTGCTTATCTAGAACCTTCCTTTACACTTTCACGGCTTTAAACTGTCATGGTGGCTCTCAAAACATCACAGCCAATTCTATTCAGGGTTCTAAACCCACAACCCCTTTTCTTTCCTCTAATAACCTCCAATCGTTATCAAATCTGGGGGAACACTTGAAGGTTCCATGTAGAACCCTGGCGCCGAGTCTTCTCTCAGAAAGTGCACTAAACTAATCAGTGCTTTTATTAAACAAAACAAACAAAAAAAAAAAAAAAAAACAATATAGCACTTTTTAGATCACCTTGATCCAGGTAACAATGTTTAGCTAGTTAGCTATAATGGTTACATTACTTAGCTATCAAGCTATCCACGTTACAGTGTTTAGCTAGCAAGTAATATAGGATATAGTGTTTAGCTAGCTAGTTATCCAGGTTACAGGGTTCACTTAGCTAGATATATATAATATAGGGTTTAGCTACCTAGCTATCCAGGTTACAGGATTTAACTAGCTAGTTATCCAGGTTACAGGATTTAGCTAGCAAGCTATCTAGCTTACAGGGCATAACTAGCTAGTTATTTATAATACAGGGATTATCTAGCTAGTTATCCAGGTTATAGGGTTTAGCCAACAGGATACACTATATAGGCAAAATGTTGTGGAAACCTGACCATAAGATTGGTGTGTGCTTTTTTGAACATCTCTTTCCACGTTGACTCCCCATTTACTTTTATAATTAACCTCCACTTTTCTGGGAAGATGTTACTCTAGATTTTGTTGTGGAGATTTGTGAGATTCATTCAGCCATAAGGGTGTTAGTAAAGTCAGGTACTGATGCAGGTGAAGTGAGTAGGTCTTGGGTGCTGTCAGCTTTCACATTCATCCCAATAGGGTTGAGGTCAGAGCTTAATAACAGTAGATCTTCCATATCTTCCAACCCATGTGAAGCAGATCTTCATGGAGTTGGTTTTGGGAACAGGGGCATTGTCATGCTGGAACAGGTTTGGGTCTCCTAGTTAAAGTAAAGGGAAAATTCTATGCTACCACATCCAAAGACATGTATACAATTGGGTGCCTTCAGATTTTGTGGTAATATTTTGGGGAAGAATTTACTTTTGGGGGCCATTTATTGTCCATATACTTAAAGATCTGTAATTTCTTCACCAAGGGATCGATCCTCAATGATCCTCAACCAAGAATAAAGTGTTCACTAAAGACCAATAAACAAATTGAATTAACGCGATTAGAATGCTAATGAAACCAATAGCTGCTTTTTAAAAAAATAATTAAAAATCTTTCAATGGAACTGAAATTTTCCCCCGGGTGTGTATAAAAGCCTGTATTTTTCAGCCTGCTGCATCGTTTCCAAATCTGACCACATGAAAGGCTTTTCCCAGGCCGCAATATAACCTCCGGGGTGATTTTGTGTCGCGTTGTCATCTATGAGCCTCGTGCATCATGCAAAATTACGTTATTGATTTGGGAAAAGTGGGCCTTGGAGCTCTTTTGAGGACAGAGGTCTGTTTGCACTAATGACACCAGAGTGGTAATCAGAAGAGCTGGGAGAATTCCCAAAGGCCTTCTCTTCTTTCATGCTGATTAAAATAGGCTAACAACATTACATTTAGGGAAGTGGCTTTCAGTAAACAGGTTCTTATTGTTTCCTGTATATGTACCCAGAGACACTCTAATGGACTGTAAACATCAGACACATCCGTGAAATCATCTCTCTTTCCTTGCACTCAGGTGGTACAAAGAAAGAATGAAGACCAGCCTGATTACTGACAAAACAAGAACTAAATCAAAGCTAACAACAGTGTAGATATACAAGCTTGTATACGTTCTGCTTTTTCACGTTAGGTGCTCTGGATTCACATTGAGAAAAGAAAAGACAGAAAAACGCATGATATATGAGAATCATTGGCTGGATTAGCATGCTAGCAAAACCTACTGAGAACGCATCAGCTTGGGAAGCAAGCAGTTGTGTACCACGTTCAGGGTGAGGCTAAAACAAAAACTACATACGTCCATTCGTTCTAAAATTACATCACATCATTTAAAAGCCTGTTGAACGTCTTTTGGCGTGATGTATGCTAAGGCCCTGACTTATTTTGACTAGCATGAGGTTGTTTTGGTATAATTTATTCGATTACACTTGTAAGTAAAGGATGCTACAATGCACATTTAAGCCACAAACAGACGGACACCAAAACCCACAGGACAGCTACTGACACAGAAGTGGCAATGGCAAACCATAACAGCGTAAAAGGTAAAAGCATGTAGTGATTTTCTTCAATCGCAGATCTGCTGTAAAAAGGTCTTTGTTTTGTTATTGCAGTCTGATAGAGGTCCCACCTGAAAACTCTGTCAGGTTTTATATAGTTTCCAAAGAGTACTGTTTTTAAAATGCCAAACGAATCAAATGCTAATACTTATTAAATGAAATGGACAGTTCTGGAGTTCTAGAGGTCGACCGATCATGGGTTTTGCAGATTAATCGTCACCGATAGTTTGATGAATAGATAGATTGCTTGAACTATCAGCAAAAATCTATACCGATAGTTTTTCCGGGTTGCGTCTGTTGCTGAAGCGTCTGAGAAGGTCCGCACAATTTGCCTCTAGAGGCAAATCACTGACGCCACATGCCGTTTGTTTTTACAGGTAAGACTATTATTATAATTTTTTGTATTATTATATTTATTATTAATAATTTATTAATTATAAAATTATATGAAGTAATTAATATATTCCTACTTATTTCATTTATTTTCATTTCATTTGTTTTCTTTTTTTAAATAAGTTCAAAATTTCAAAAATAATAATTATAAATAATAAAAAATAATAATAAAAAAAAAGAAAATAATGGATACTGAATTTTTTTTACCATTTGAACTATCAGGTTATTAATTGGTTATCGGTATCAGGAAAATCCACTATTGGTCGACCTCTTCATAGTTCTAGTTGAAGTGCTAGCCAGGGAGTGAACACCCCTTGTCGTAGGGTACTTAATAAACCCTGTAAGTGTTACCCCAGGAGCACAAATCAAAAAGTGCTAAATAAATTTTCAATTTCTATGGAATTTTTTATTACTTTCTAGAGAAGCCACGTTTTTTCCCCTTTCACATGGCCACTAGATATCTGCTAAGCTTTTGAAATGAAGTTTCTGAACCATTTACTGACTTCTAAAATTTTATTTCTTCGTTCAATCCTGACGTTCAACCCTTTTTCAGTCAGCACTAGCGAAGTCTTTAAGGATCTGCTAATACTACTTGTCCATTTCCCCCTCCTGCTTCTTGTAGACCTCATTAAGGAGCTGGATCTCCTCCCGGTAGCCTCCTGCCTCACTCCGTTGGCGTCGGCTGTTTTGCCGGTGCGCCTCGACTGTATCTGGGATGTGTATGTTAAGTCCATCAGTATCCGGGTTGGAACCGGGGATCAGCAAAGAGTACGAGGCTGTCTCTCCCAGCTCACACGATACAAAGCGGTTTTCACGGCGAGAGTACCGCAACGATGGAGAGCGCGCATGCGTCGAGGACTGGCTGATGTTGGACACAATGGAAACGCTGTCCATGGCCTCTTCGTTGTCACAGATCTCCAGAACTTCCAGGTGGATCTTCACGTTGGTGTCGGCTACACCTCCACCACCCCCGCTTCCGGAGTTCGACTCTTCCGCACTGGGCTCGTGGCCCACCGATTTGGAGCGGTACACCTCGACCTTTTTGGCATTGTTGGGGGAGATCTTGAGGCCGTCACTGCTTACCTCATAGGTGGACAGGGAGAGCGTTTTGCCTGTGGGTGCATGGAGGGACACCGTGCCCTGAAAGGCACAAAGAGGGATCGCCAATCCGCCTGTAGATCTCTGTCAAGCAGAAAGAAGAATCATAATCACCAAAGGCTGCTTAGAAAATCTTTAGTTCTACTTTGGTTCCAAATAACTTTTTTTTTATTGATCAGTGATTGTTTTTAAGGCCTTTTTTAATTCCTGGTTGTGATCTGCACCACACAAGTTTAAAAACCTTTCAAGGGACATGGAAATTTCAAGAACAACATAGTTTCTGTATGAGTTCCTGTTTTTTTTTGAGGTGGTGTGATTAACAGGAGCTACAGGATGGAATCCAGCATTTCAAGGCATGGCACAAACCAACTAAATCTGCAAAACCTTTCAGACTCAGATCACAATCCCATCCACTAAGGTCTGGTGTGGGTGCAGGTTTTCATTCTAACCAAGCCTGGTTTAATCAATTCATTCTGGTCTCCAATCACCTACCATTTGTACCTCTGATTTGGCCTGAATAAAAACCTGCAGCCACAATGGACCTTTCTGAATAAGTTTGAAGACCCCTTGGTCCAGACAAAAGAATTACTCGCTCTGAGCAGGACATGAATCTTAACTGAAAGGTTCTTGTGATGGAAAAGTACCACTTCTAATGTACAAATTTCATCAACCTTTCTCAGATCTCAGATCCTCACTGTCAGACACTCTGGACTTTTCTGGCTGTCACTTAACATGCATTGGGAAATGACTGTGATGAGAAACTTTTACATCTACAGATCCAAAAAGTGCAATATCTACCTTAAAAAAAAAAACTATAGAAAAATTTCTTCTCATTATTCTCCAGCTCAGTGAACCATGTACAATGAAAGCCTGTGAAAATGAATCTGACTCTAAAAAGCAGCCAGGCTCTAGACTTGATGAAAAATGAATCAACTTCTAATTAAAGATGCATGAATTACATTTTATCAGCGGAAAGGCAGAATGCAGTTTGTCAAAGTGCTCAAGCTTTTATGAGGGAACACTCATTACCATCCTTTTTCAATCATTTTCATTAATTAAAAGGTGTGTCATAGAGACGTTTCCGTGTTGGACAAGGACACGGACCGTAAACAACATGACAAAAGAAAAAATGCTAATGACATTCATAAAGCAGGTAGAATTTACTTACAAATTGTGCTTTGCAAAAGGCTTTTACATTAAATCAGTATAATAATAATAATAATAATAATAATAATAATAATAATAATAATAATAATACTAACAATGTACTATTAGCAGAAATATAATACAACAATGAATATATACAGTGTACTGTAGACAACTGTTTTAGTATAATCTTCTCAAGGAAAAAAATTATACAAATGAAACAGTTATTATTTTAGAGTATCCAGTGGGCAGCTTGTAGAGCAGTACAGATTTACTGCCTTTTTAAAAATAACTCAACATACAGCCATTATTGGCAAAACAGCTGGCAACAAAAGTGAGTACAGACTTATTTCGGCTGCTCCCATTAGGGGGCGCCACAGCGGATCATCCGTCTCCATACCCCTCTGTCCTCTACATCTGCCTCTTTCAAACCAACTACCTGCATGTCTTCCCTCACCACATCCATAAACCTTATCCATGGTCTTCCTCTTTTCCTCCTTCCTGGTGGCTCCATCCTCAGCATTCTCCTACTGATATACCCCATGTCCCTCCTCTGCACATGTTCAAACCATCTCAATCTTGCCTCCCTCACCTTGTCTCCAAAACGTCCAACATGTGCTGTCCCTCTAATAAACTCATTTCTAATCCTGTCCATCCTCGTCACTCCCAACGAAAACCTCAACATCTTCAGCTCTGCTACCTCCAGCTCCACCTCCTGTCTTTTACTCAATGCCACTGTCTCTAATCCATACAACATCTCAGGTCTCACCACAGTCCTATAAACTTTCCCTTTCACTCTCACAGATACTCTTCTATCACAAATCACTCCTGCTATCACTCTTCTCCACCCACTCCACCCTGCCTGCACTCTTTTCTTCACTTCTATAACACACTCTCCATTACTTTGCACTGTTGATCCCAGGTACCTGAACTTTTCCACCTTCTCCACCTCTTCTCCCTTCAACCGCACCACTTCACTGCCCTCCCTCTCATTCACACACATGTACTCTGTCTTACTCCTACTGACTTTCAATCTCCTTCTCTCCAGCGTGTACCTCCACTTCTCCAGGCTCTTCTCCACCTGCTCACTACTCTCACCACAAATCACAATATCATCCGCAAACATCATAGACTCCTGTCTGACCTCGTCTGTCAACCTGTCCATCACCACTGCAAACAGGAGTAGAGACTAATAAAAGATAAAAAAATTAAAATAATTAAAAATGGAATAATTTAAAGGAACACATACTTTATTGTTATATTGCTTTTTCAGGGGAAATATATATATATATATATATATATTACGGCTGTCAATCGATTAAAATATTTAATTGCAATTAATCATGAATTAAACTCATGATTACTTAATTATACATTTATTAACTTAATTGCACATTTTAGCTGTTCTAAGTACGTTTTTAATACTTTAATCAACATGGCCGTAGACAAATATCGATGCTTTATGCAAATGTATGTTTATTATTAGTAAAACCAAACTCAACATTGAGCATGAAGATCAAAGATTCTTTTGAATATTTTAAAGTAATTACGGTGTTTAAAATTAAATCATCAGGACACCAAACAGAACTTTTGTTATGTTTCCACACGGACGGTTTTAATGATTTTAACGATTTTCATTTTAATGGTTTTAATTGTTCGCATCATGGTGGATTTTAGTGCTTGATTTGAGACTTGGCGCATCAGTAAAACAATGTTTATTGTAACACGTTAATTACAGTTTTTCTCAGTCGCTTTGGAGCATTTTCTCGAATCATCCTTAAGATTTGCAAATCTTTAAGTGCATTCTCAAAACAATGTGTACAAACAGCACAATACGTTGGATTTCTTGCAAAAGCCTGTTTTTTGCTCAAAATCCTTAGTACTTCTCTCAAAGTAAGTATTTTGTCAATGAACATCTCATTGCCATCAAAATAACAAGTCCTTTGATCATTGTTTACGAACAAGATAGTCAAAATGTTTAGTCATTTTTTTACTATGACACTGCTTTATTTGAGTATTTCCTGATGTAAACTATATTTTGGATTACAAGTATTGAAAATGCACGAGGCTGAATTGGCAACTATGAATTTTAACAGCACAAAATTTACACATTACAGTATGTGCTATCGATTAAATGATGTACCGAAGCATTCGCAATTTGCTCAAAGCAACAAGAAATCTTCTTATTATGAGCACAAATGAATAAATGATGTGGAGTTTAAACAAGTAGTTTTGAGAATTTCATTTCTGATCTGAGAAACGCTCCAAAGCGACTGAGAAAAACTGTAACACGCTCATTTTGACAGCCCTTGTTTTTTACTAATACAATAGATGTTTCATTACTTGAGGTTAATGAGACCTGCATGTGGATGATATGCAACACCAGTAGAATTAATGTTTTAGAGTTAATTGCTCCAGCTACCCATTTCCACACACTAGAGGAACTTCATTAATGAGCTTGTCTTCTTCATCTCTCACTAAATGAGAAGTTCAGACTGGAGCAAGCAATCCTTTCTTTATCCTGTTAACTGAAACGTTCTGGTTAGTCAGTGGAGATCTCTGCGTCCTCGCCTCTCCTTGCCGAGGCATCCCGGTGCTCTGAGTCAGTATTAATTGTGCTCCGGGCATCTGCTCTCAAGATCTATTGGATTGAGAGAGATGGATTTTTGCAGTCGATTTGGATTTTACAAAGCCGCAGGAGCAATATTGAGGTAGATTGATAGAAGATTAGCGTAACATATAACGCAAGATCTAAAAGGTTCAAAAGTTTTTTGTTTTTTTTCCATAGATAGTGATTCATGGCGTTGCTCACGATGGCGTGTTGTGTCTCTCGTCTCCCAGTAAACCAAATGAAATATTGATTGATGTTTAGAGACACGATATCAGAGTATATTCGTTCCAGGCGGCTGAGAAAGAAAAGAGCTGTTGTTATTGTATGCCCTGAAAATGTGTTTTCTATCCAGTTGAAATTCTATTTGAGGCACTAATCAACCGGTCGAAGGAAACATGAGCGAAGTCGGCTACAGGTCCGTCAGTGGTCCTGGATCATTCCTGATATGTATGCACTGTGTGTTACAGCCCGCAATGCTCATGGGTCTGTTTGTGTGGTTGGTTTTTGCTTTTGTAAGTGAGTGTGGATTTTGAAGCAGGGCCATTACAGACTCCAGAATCCATTCCAGGCCTTTTTCAGCCTAGTGATGCTACAGCCACCATTAAGATGACTAAAGGGCAAGAATAAAAATCCTGGCATCTCATATTGCATTGCTGTAGCTTGCTTTGGTGTTCTTGCTATATTCCCAAAAGTATTGGGGCACCTGACTTTTTCAGCCATACGAGGTGGGCTCTAAGGTCGCCGTTTTGGCACCATTGCATTGATTCGGCACGAATCGCAGAAGGTGCTTCACACACTTTAAAAAAGAAGACTGCCAGGACACATGACAGAAGTGGCAGGAACACTGGGGGTGCTGTATTGCTGTGCAAGGGGACTATTTTGAAGGTGTCGGTATGTAAACGTTGGTCAATAAAGTACTTTCTTGTAAACAGAGCGAAACCTTTTGATGGCACCTCGTAATATTCCACATATTGTTACATTATTTATGTGCAATGAAACTGACCAGAATTTTTGTTTCAGTTTTTATGTAATTCTACATTTGCACAGGTACATGAGTTTCATTTTTTACTTAAACTACATAATGAAACCTACAATGTATTATTTATAATAATATAATAATAATAATATTCAATATCCAAACCTTTTAAACAAAATGTAAATGTTTTCGGAGGTGCTCGGTGGTCCCAAAAAACCTCGAAACCAATTCAAAGTTGATCCAACTTTCCAAATCCTGGAAACCAGACAGAATTTTTTTCATCACCAGTAGATACTCAGCTCCATCTCATAGCATTATGAAGAATATTTTAAAAGCCGCACCAGAAGAGCAATAGAGAATAATAAACAGAACCATCCGAATGATCCCCCCCCCCCCCACAAACAACCTCTCATCCCATTCTACCTTTGATTCGTTTTATAATTGAATGTGAGTGCCTTCCCTTTCCACCGAGTCCTGAGTGTGGGTGTGCTTTGCATGCATAAGGAATTCATGATGGCATTTTAAAAACACAGGCCTTAACCTCAGCTAAAATGCACTCCTCTGTCCCACTCATGCATGCAAAGTGGCAGCAAAACCAGACACATATCCAATTTTATATATATATATATATATATATATATATTTGTTTATACTTGTATATACTGTATTCAAACATCTATTTAATTGATCAGAGTTCAAACAGAACAGTTTGTGGTCAATATGTACGAAATATGACCTCTTTTCAGAAAATGCTTTCGATTCCAAAGAACATCCCTCTAAACCCTGATGACTTCAATTCAATAATTCAATTATGTGCTTTTTAGATGCTCCGGTTATGAATTCAATGCATTCGAAATAGCTCTCTTAAAAAAAAAAAACATTTATTATACATTCAGCGCAGCTCTAAAGGCAGCCAGACGCTTCTAAAGCTGTGGGCCATAACGCAAGGTGACTTTGCTAATCGGACTGCGAGGTAGGTCATGTGACCCACCGTAACGGCACCGTTTCAGATACTTAAGCGAAAAAATTACACATCTCTTTTTTTTCTATGTAGAGAATCACACACACACACACACCTGCTGTCAGGAGGATCCGTACATATGAAAGAGGCTTTTAGGGCTTTTAGATCGATTTCAGATTATTACTCGTCATTCAGGTGGATTTTAACTTTTTTTTCATATCACGTGAGTTACTCTATGTGTAAAGGGGCCCTTTGTGACATATTATTATTCATAATAATATTAATAATAATTATAATAAACCTAAATATACTACTACAATAAAACCCTAACATTTTTCAAATAAATATACAAATAAAGCATATAAATAAGTAATTATAATCAGCAAAAGTGACATTTTATTTTATTTATTGCTTATATTGTTTGTTTGTTTTTTCTCCTAATTTACTTCTAATAATAATTATTAATATTTCATTAATTTTATATTTAATTATAATATTATTCTGCTTTGAGCTTCCCAATGTAGTACTTCATACACAGTAGCATACAACAAAGGAAACGCACAATATTTTGCAAATGTATACAGATTTTTTTTTCTCTTCCTAACAATATTACATCCTGATAGAAAGTAAAATCTTTTCTTGCAGAAACGAACCCAGCCGGCTATGATGTTGCTTGCACAGACGTCACACTCGGAGTGTAATCTGTTAATCTCATTAGGTCCTTAATCTCTTCTTCATTTCTTCAAAAACTTTGTGAGATACCCCAGTAAGCTCTTCTCCTAGTGCATGAGTGAAACGGATTGTCGTTGTTAAATATCTCAAAGATTTTGATGTATGAGATACTCTGCTATTTTAAATTGGAGAGCAATTACAGTTATTTTTTTGACAGAGTACATGTGTGTGAATGAGAGGGAGGGCAGTGGAGCGCTGAGGCTTCAAGCAGTTAAAGTGGTGAAGGTGGATGAGTTTAAATCCCTGGAGTGAACTGTGCAGTAATGAAGGAAGTGAAGAAAAGGGTGGAGTGGGTGGAGAAGAGTGATAGCAGGAGTGATGTGTTATAGAAGAGTATCTGTAAGAGTGAAAGGGAAAGTTTTGGGACCTGGTATGTTGTATGGTTTAGAGACAGTGGCATGGAGGAGCTGAAGGAGGAGGCAGGAGGAGCTGAAGTGGCAGGAGGAGCTGAAGATGCTGAGATTTTCATTAGGAGTGACGATGGACAGGATTATAAATGGGTTTATTAGGGGTACCGCCCAGGTAGGACATTTTGACGAGAAAGTGAAAGATGCTAGTTTGAGATGGTTTGGATATGTGCAGAGGAGGGACTTGTGGTATATTGGTAGAAAATGCTGAGGATGAAACTGTCAGTCAGGAGGAAAAGAAAAAGGCCTAGCAGGAGGTTTATGGATGTGGTGAGGGAAGACATGCAGGTGAAGGCAGATTTGGAAGAGGCAGATGTTGAGGACAGAGTAATATGGAGACGGATGATCTGCTGTGGTGACTCCAAATCATAGCAGGCTCAATCCAAACAGCACCTGTTGTACAGAATTCTCAAATGAAACCCTGTATTAGAGCTAGCAGTGGATAAGGTACGCTTCATCTCCGCATAAGCAACGTCTGCATCTGGGAGTGTCTCTGTAAAGGCAGAAGAGATGGAGAGATTACTCCCCTGACGAAACACTCGGCAATGAAAAACTGACCTTTCACTGAAAAACCCGAATGGCACAAAGTTATTAAACCGGATTTTCACCTTCACAGTTCTAAGTGTCTCTTGCAGCTCTGAAGTCAGTGCTATTTATAGAGAAACGCCTGAAAAAAACAAAAAAAACCCCGAAGACAATAAAGACCATGGATTCGAAAAGCTCTTGCCAGGAGTGAAATAATCTCCTCAGAGCACAGTGCAGGATGACATTGGAAGCCTGTCAACACATGTTTAAAAAGAAAAAAAACACCCTCCGTATGTAAAACATGCTTTAAAATGATCTGTTACGTTTCAATCATTTGATGCATTTGAACGGAGTAACAAATTACGGTTTTATTGTTTGCTATTCTCATCCAACTATTTGCTGTTAGCAAATGTCTCATTGGCTTTGTGAAAATAAAACCATTAGAAAAGACTGGGGCTGATTTCTTCCCAGCCTGAACTGTGGTCAGTCACTATCAATGACTGCTAGGTACACAGCTTGACATGGCCAAGTCAAAACAAGGCGAAATATGCGAAGAAAAAGGCCATCGACTTAAATATACCCAAATATGTTCCCAGATTTGACACTCCAGCTAGCTAACATGAGCTACTATGTGTTATATTCATAATCATCAGTGCTGATTTAGCTAATGTGCAAATTTCTGAGACGGTGTTATGTTCTTAATAATCACTATTCAGTCTAGCTTTATATTTAACATAAGCTAATGTGCTAATATTTCTGAGAAACTTTGTAAAGCCCACTAGCATGACGGTGACCAATCATGCTAGGGAGTCTTAAAGCATGTTTAGGGATTCTCTCCGACATCTTTAACGGTTAGCAATTGCTAGTTTTATTCCCAAACAATGCTAGCTAATGCTAGTGGGTTTATGAGCTACTCTATAAGGATTCTCAATCATTTTATTTTTTAAAATGCTAGCATTCACGAACCTGACAGGATTGCGGAAAGATGTTCATAATTGTTGACACTCTTAAACTGACAGGATTTCTGAGAGAAAGCTTTGTTTTATTAGATCGATGACACATACAACAACCCAAAAAGTCTCCTGAGTGGATTTTTAAATCAGGCCTAAGTCTTATAATGATTAATATTAATGTTGGACACTAAGCTAAGATTCTCTAATGTGACAATAAGTGTAGAATCTTCATTCTTATGGGGAAAAGTAGTAGTTCATTGTTTAAGGCTATAGGTTACTGAATGGAAGGTCAGGAGTTTAAGCCTCATTATCGCCAAGCTGCTACTCTTGGGCCCTTGAGCAGGGCCCTTAAAATTTCAGGGGTTCTGTAACATGGCTGACCCTGCACTCTGACCTTTCCTAACATCGCTAGGATATGCGAAGAAAGAATTCCACTGTGCTGTAATGTACATGTGACATGTAAAAAGCGTGTTTATTCCCCTGGTTTATATGAGCTAACCAGAGCTAACCTGACAGGATTTGTGAGAAATATTTGAAGTCATATTCATAAGCATTTATAAAACTCGCTCCAGTTTGCTAAAATAAACTAACCTGACATGATTTCTAAAAGGAACTCGAGAGTATTCTTTAAAAAGCAAACCTGACATTTCTGCCGTGATCAGTGAAGAGATTTATTTAGCGAGACGAGTACATAAAGTCATGTTTACTAGAATGTGAAGCAGATTTGAGTTGAGATTATGGAAAAAGGTCTTGATTAAGGCTTTCTTTGAGGCACATGCGAGGCTACAAATGACTTTTTAGATATAGCAGCCTTGCTAGTGGGACACATTTGGGCAGAGAAGAAAGCAAGCTTAATTAAAGGATATTTTAAAGAGAGAAGACATGAGATAACAGGAGGCTTTTTACAGAGAAAAAATTAAGTGGTGCATAAAAGCCGGGAGAAGCCGGGGTGTGGATTTGACACCTGACAGCACCTTATTTCTCCGTTTTTTTTTAATTTGAGGATGAGGGAGAGAGGACATGATGTTCCCTGAGGATCGGAGCAGCAAAATGTCAAGATTCTTCCTTTCTCACGATGCCTTAGTGGTGCAGATAGTGAAGGAGATTATAGCGAAGCAGCAAAGAAGAAAGGATTTACATATGTTAAATGTGTGTGTGTGTGTGTGTGTGTGTGTGTGTGTGTGTGTGTGTGTGTGTGGCCCCTGAGTGTGTGTGCATAAAGCAATCACCAAACGGGTAATTATGTTTGCATGTGAGTCCATACGTAGGAGTGTGTGGGTGGGTAAATGTGTGAACTTAGCTTAGTCAGGAGGTGTTAAAGATTGATACGATGATATATTGTGTGTTTTTCCGCACCGTTTCCCTTGTTTTGGACCTCTAAAGCCAAACATCCTGACTGAAAAAACTTCTGTCAGGACAGACCCGTCAAATTCGTAACGTAGATTCGAATTAAAGAAGCACAAAGGCTTATTCATTCGACGCTAATAAAAGCGTCTCCACTCTGTTATGTACCGTTACCTCAGTACTGACTTAAAACAAGGGTTTTTTCCTACATGATGTAAATAAAACTGACCTTTTTCCTTCCGATATACTGACAAACAAAGCTACAATTGATTGCTCAGATCATAAATTATCTCCCTTAACGCATTTAAATCGAGCTCGATTAGTCATTCGAACAGCCCTGTAGACACAACATTGCGGCCACAACAGCATGTGTTCTGCATAAATTTTCAAATGCGGCAGGTTTTTTTTAAAGCGCTGACTGGCGGCGATGGAACCATGTTTCAGCACGCAGTGATTAATAGCTACATTTGTCTGTATAACTATAAACAGCACGACTCAATCCTTTGGTGATTACAAATTATCATTATTTATTATTATTAATTCTACGCTGTTACACACGGCAACATAAAAAAACTTACTTTTCACACAAGGCATAACCACATACATAAAAATGGGTCCTAGTAATAGTGAAACGAGTTGTTCCAAGTGTTTCGAGTGGCTTCAACAGTCAAGTCAAGTCAAGTCAAGTCAAGTCAAGTTTATTTCTATAGCGCTTTTCACAACAGACATTGTCTGAAAGCAGCTTCACAGAAATCAACAGTTAAGGTGAATGGTGTGCATTTATCCCTGATGAGCAGCCGTGGCGACTGTGGCAAGGAAAAACTCCCTTAGATGTTATGAGGAAGAAACCTTGAGAGAAACCAGACTCAAAAGGGGAACCCATCCTCATTTGGGTGACATCAAGAGTTTGATCAGAAAGCTTTCAACAATACAGAACACTGGAGAGTGAGAACTAACATGAGTACTGGAGTATACGATTATAATTAATGTTCTTTCTACAGTCTTATACAGTCATTATGGTTATAAAACTAGGAGCTACTGAGTTCAACATTTGTGATCATCACAGATCCAGCACCAGCTTCTCCATGCCAGAGCCTTTAAACACTCCAGGAAGTCCAGTGTCAAAACTCCACACATGTAGTGCAATCCAATTGGCACTGGAACGTCTCTAGATGGTTCGGGATGTTTGCGAGTTTGGCATCTACTTCTTCAAAGGTCCATAATCTTCATGAGATGGGACGTGACTGGAGCTGGCCAAACCTCAGGATGCCTCGGGATGGGGAAAGAAAGAGAAGCAGCCTCGGGATGGGGAGAGAAAGAGAAGCAATTAAAAGCAGAAGAACATCACTGGAAGATGATTAGAGATCAGGAAGACCTTCAATGAGCTCAACCCCAGAAAATATCAAGACCGTTCAGCAACTTGTGCATGATGATCGCCGGAGAACGATCCACGTGATCTCACTTCTGTACCCACCCTACTCGACCGGTTTGACCCAAGAAAAGAACAAGATCAAATGTTGCCGTTTTGACACCGTTGTGGTGCTCCGGCGCGAATCGCAGAAGGCGCATGATGTGCTTTGAAAAGACGTAGAGAACATAATCCAAAAGTGGCAGGAACGCTGGGAGCTCTGTAGCCGCAGTAAGACATTTGAATGGTGTAAATGTTTTAAAGATGGCCACACGATCCTGTGGTGGTTCCCTGATTACAAAATGAAGCAGGCTGTCCTAGGGTGGTTCAGGTGTACTGAGAAATTTTTCTATGCCGTATCTTTCCAGGCGTTTTTTTAAAAAGCTGGCATAGGTGAATAAATGTAGCAGGGAAGTATGTCGGAAAATAAATGCAGTTTCCAGAAATTTGTTTTTTTATTTTGGAAACTCAAAAGTACCTCGTATAAAAGCTTCCTGCACTTGCATCTGCTCCGGCCAGGTAGGCGAATAACAGTTGAGTAATAGTAGTTACATTTGCAGTAAAAGGTAAGAGGTTATGCTCTCAGACCGTTTTTGTTCACGCACAATGAAATGATATCTCTTTGACCAGGACCCAAACATGGATAATCGGTGGTTCCCTGGGTCTGACAAACCTTTAGGCCCACCCACATCTGCAGAGGTTCCCTCGTTGGAATATTAATCATTCCCTCAACATTACTTGGTAAAACTTGTGATCATAACAAAGTCTTTCCAACATCTCTGTGGAGATTCTGAGCATCTGATTGTACTTTCTGTTCCAGATCAGTGACTATTCAGGGAAAGGACATCGTGAAAGTGGACTCTTACAAATACCTGAGTGTTCAGCAAACTGGACTGGACAGATAATACTGAGAGAATTTATAAGAAAGGTCAGAGCAGACTCTTTCTGCTGAGGAGACGAAGGTCTTTTGGAGTGCAGGGAGAGCTACTAAAGACCTTTTATGACTTGGTGGTGGCTTCAGCCATCTTCTACGGTGTGGTCTGCTGGTGCAGCAGCATCTCTACTGCAGACAGGAAGAGACTGGACAAGCTGATCAGAAAGTCCAGCTCAGTCTTGGGGATTGCCCTGGACACTGTACTGTAAGAGGTGGGAAAAAGGAGGATGGGAACTAAACTATCATCATTACTGGAGAACGACTTTCACCCCCTGTATGGAACAGTTTTATCTTCGAGCATCTTTGTATGAAGGAGCGACACAGAAGGTCTTTTCACCCTGCGGCTATTAGACTTTACATTTAGAGCTGCTCCCAGTGAAACCAGTCACCATAATACACACTGTTATTACTGTTTATCTGTGCAATAATAACAATAACAACGTTTTTTAAGCAACACATTTGCAATAACACTAATGTAAAACCGTGCAATATTACCTGTGTGCAATATGTTTGATAGTGTAACCACTTACTCCTGGTCTCTTTTCTTCTTCTTTTGTATTTATTCATTGTGTTGTGTATTTACTATATACTGTATTATGTTTCTTTTTCTTTGCTGCTGTAACAGAGAGATTTCCCCACTGTGGGACGAATAAAGGTATAACATATTATCTTATCCTTGATTTTTTTGAATGACAGAAAACAGAAACAGGCTGATCCAAGATGGCACTGTGGCAATTCATATACACCGATCAGCCATAATATTATGACCACCTGGCTAATATTGTGTTGATCCCCCTTTTACTACCAGAACAGTTGACCCATTGAGTATTAACAGCATTAACTTCTTGTTCCATTTTACTGTGTACTGCTTCAGCTATATATGGTTGAAATAACAATAAAAAACCTTTTGACTTGACTTCACTACCTTTTGGATTCATTGTTCAGTGTTTGACCTTTACCAGTTTTGACACTTGTTGTGAATTGGATTTGCCACTAATCCTCACACACATGGGTCCCCGCAATTCTTGTACGTCCTGTTCATTATAAAGGCGAATAAAGCGAGCTGTAAACCTTTTCTCCGAGCGTAACGGTGTAACCCTACCTGTCTCGGCGTTCTCTCCGATTTGCTTCGGCACCATTCCCAGTCGGTCAGCTCGATCTTGCGACACTCCTCGTGTGACAGCCTCCTCTCTGGACCATCGAAAACTGAAGAAGTGTCCAGGTTCATGTCCTCCCCGTCACAGCCTGAGACAGCTGGAGACACCTTTCCGAAAGCGTCCTGCTCCACGGAGTTCAGCTGCTCTGGAGCTTCTGTTCTCACCTGCTGCGACACGCTGTCCGAGAGGAGCTTGTCGTGGAGGGAGCAGTCCTCCTCCTCTTCCACCACCATCTTCCTAAAGTCACGTGAGGCCAGATTTGTAATTTGTCCGCTGCTCAGAATCGCTACTCGACTTTTGGAGAAATCATGATCGTACAGACTGCTGTAGCAGGGCTTCTCCACGGTCGGGGAGGGTGTGTGAGGTATCTTGTAAATGCTGTACCCTTGCTGGAAGGAGAGGTTGAATTCGAACCTCCGTTTGTGCACTGAAAAGACACACACACACGAGTGTCATGCATCTCGTTAAATCTCTTTACTGAATAGTGAACGTGCACAGGAGCGTTCGTAATATACTCACTAGCGGAGGAGACTGAGTCGACGTCCTGACCACAGTTGATGAAACAGCCGCAGGGAAGATGAGCCCAGCGCTCTGAGAGACAAAACACTGGGGTGACAGTGGCCGAGAGCAAGGTCAGGAAGAAACACAGCGTCTCCACAGACGAACTGTGCGTCCGCACAATGTGGCTGACGAGGATCTGCGTCTGCAAAGGCAACGTTATTGTCACTACATGCACGTGCATCATGCAACTACGAAGAAACCATACGCAGTTCTTCAGTACTGTTGCGGTGCAACTGGATAAAATTTCCTTTTACTAGAAAAACACATACAATTTAAGGTGTGTGATCAAAAACATTTTCCACCCACGCCAGCTTGTCATTAATTTTTTTTCTATTACAGCATGGCAGACTGTTTAAGACCTCACATAATACGTACATTCAGGGCCTATGTTAGCTATAGGCGGAGCTACAGGCCTCGGGCTTGGAGACTGGGCCTCCAATCAAGATGGGCAGATTAAGACTAGACTCTTTAAACATTGGATCTAAAATACCTGAAGTGGTACCAGTTAATGTCATCGTTTAAATGTGGGTCCCAACAATCTGAATGCATGAAGAGACTGTGTATCAAACTTTCTGCATACTGAACCGACGGCACCCAAAACGACGGCACCCTTGGAGGGTTGTTAAGCGAAAAGCTTAACATCTACGCTAATAAAGCTAATAATAATACATTATTGAAAATAAGCGATTTTGCTGATTTACGTCATTTGAAAATGGATCGTTATTTGCAGCCTGTTTATTCGAGTTTTATGCGACTTTAAATTTACATATGTTTGATGCTTCGAACCCGATCTGAGTACAGAGACATCGCGTCAGGAGCCGACATTCAAAATACTACAAAAAAATAAATGTTTGTAAATAAAACTAGCAGTCGTCCGAGGTGACTATGGCCAAGAAGAGCTGGTCCTGATGACCTTTTATATTTTTTAGTGTTGACCTTAGCTAAAGTTTAAGCAACATGCACATTTAACCAAATATATGAAAGTACTGATTATAGGATTTGTATGAATAAAAAGTAAATAAAATGTGTAGGAAAGCTATATATATATATATATATATATATATATATATATATATATATATATATATATATATATATATATATATATATAAATTTAGCCTTGGGCCTCCAAATTTCCACACTTCCAGGACCTCCTTAATGTCAAGACTCCTATAACAACAAAGCCTTATATAAAAGCATGTATACTATAACAGAGAAACGTTGTATATAATGCAGGACGTCGTCTTTCTAAATGCATTATTTCGTTAAAAAAAGCATTATGAGGACAAGGACATGAGTAGGACCTCTTAGAAATAAATAGAAGTTTATAAATAGTATATTATTGGACATTTGCTGGATTGGGTGCAATATCATAGACCCTCGGTAGTATTTCAATGGAGCACACAATCATTTCAGAGTACAGCGTTTAAAGATTTGCACAGGGCCGTGGTGACGCTATTTACTGAATACTGCAGGTGATTTGAAAATGTCCCCACTGTGGGACGAATGAAGGTTTATCTTTATCTTATAATCGTATTCTTCCTTCACTTTGTCATTCCATCCCTCAGACCAAGGTCGATCGGTCAACGTCTACCATTTTTTATTTTCTTAAGAAGTCGTCCATATTTTTTGCTCAAAAAAAAAAATCTTCCCGAGCAAGGACGATGCTTGCAGAAGTCTTTTGCAATAATACAGAGGTCTGAATAGTATTTTTGTATGTTAACTGAATGGACAGATACATAACTGCTGAAAAGAGGAAAACATTTGAGCTCGTAGACTTTGCAGGTTTGCTGTGCAACATGAGAGTTACAGTATACACACACTACAGGTGTAACACGTTCTGCTTCGGCTTTATGTAATGCATTTTATCAGTCGTGCAAACAGAAATGAAGTAAGTGAGATGTTCTTTCTACCCTTCATCTAAAATGATCATAAGTTGCCATCTGAATTGATAAGCAGGAAAATCCCTGAGGAAAACCTGGACCATGTACCACTTTCCAACAGTGTCCAGTGTGCTGTCAGGTGGAAACAGTGTTAATGTCCAACATAATTTCTTTCTTCTATGAACATTCTCAGAATTAGGAACCTCTGATCCTGGTCTCAGGGTGATCATGTTTGTGCATGCAGGATATATTTAATCCAGAATCTTCCATAAACTAAAAAACTCAATCAAGTTCTACCAACAATCTTAAAATCTACAGAACCTTTGAATATGGTGAGATTGAGGGAGGTGTGGAGAGAAATGTGTGCCTCACCATCATGGGCATCCAGAGGAGCACGCGCGTTATGGCCAGAATCAGTGAGAAGCGTTTCTGCGCGAAGAGTCTGGCGGCCGGGCAGCGGCGCGCATCGTCGGTACCGAAGCGCAGCTCGCTGGCGGGGGACGAGCACGAGCACGTCTCGGTTTTGCCCCTGAGCCCCGTCGCATGGGAGCCGAGCGCCACGAAACTCCTGTCCAAGCTCTCCCGAGATAACGAGGTGAAGGCGCCGGAATGGAGAGCCTCGGCGGAGCACAGGAGACGGTGCGCCAGCGGCGCTGCGCACACGGCGAGTCCGCCGGCACACAGCGCGTACAGCGCGAAAAGGAGCGGTGCGTAAGGGCCGTCGCCGCGCGGCAGGCAGGCGAGTGGAGCGCGGGCGAAGCGACCCAAACCGCACATGGGCAGCGCGCTTACCGCTAGACTCAGCGCCCACACCGCCGCGAGCGCGCCCAGCACGCGGCCGCGTCCTCTTTCTCTTCCTCCGTCGTCTTCCTCCTCCTCGCCGCGCTTGGTCGCGTACAGTGCGTGCGCCACGACCAGGCACGCCTTCATGTTAGTCGAGAGCCCCTGGAAGACGAACAGGAGACCAGCCCAGGTGCACACGGCGCCGTCACGAGCCTCGTCCGCCGCCTCGCTGCCTCTCCTCCACTGCAACACCATAGCGAGGCACAGGGGCACCACGCAGATCAGGTCGTCCACCGACACCGAGGCCACGATGAGGCACGTGGCGGACCTGCTCCTCGTCCTGAGCAGCGACGCGAGCGAGAAGAGGCCGCCCGCGCAGATGACCGCGGCGAGCGCCAGGCACGCGACGAACAGAACGCGCCAGTCGCCTATAGCCGGGTCCCCGACGCCGCGGCTCTCCGCCGTCATGTTGGTCCTGTTCGCGCCGGCGGACATCTCTCCCTCCCTCCTGACCTTGCGCGGTCGCTCCTCACGCGTGGTGGCCCATCAGAAAAGTGAGCACGCGAGCCGCGCGGCACGCGTGGACACACGCGCGCCCTGGTCCGACCGGATGTCCGACGGCTCGGATGCAGCGCAGCGCGGCACGCAGGAACGGTGGTCTGGCGTTTGCTAGGCACCGGCGGTGGTGTGGACCGAGAGCGGCGTGACTGATGCACATCGTAGAGTCTCGTGCAGCCGGGTGAGCACCGGGGCAGCGCTCGCGCAGCACACCTCCTTACCACGTGAATGAGCCTGATTTCGCTGAGGAGCAGCGGGGACGGGCTCGTGAAGGGAGGAGCGAGCTCTCCTCCTCTGAATGAACGCGTGTGTGTGTGTGTGTGCGCGCGAGTGTGTGATGCAGGCATGACGTGGCCACCCTGTCTCCGTAATTAATGTCCTCCTTAAGCTTCTGTTCTAAATGTCTTCCGACTGGACAAAAATTTTACTAGAAAGCATCACTTTATCTTTGTGTCTTTATGTTTGCCCAACCGCTGGTAGAACTTGTCCTATTGTCCGTCTGTCTGTGTGTCTTTCTGTGTCTGTCTGTCTGTCTGTCTGTCTGTCTGCATCTGCATGTTTCTATGTCTGTATGTATGTCTGTCTGTTTCTTTCTGTGTCTTTCTGTTTGTTTATCTATCTGTCTGTGTGTCTGTCTGTGTCTTTTTGTGTATTTCTGTCTGTCTGTCTGTCTGGATCTGCATGTTTCTATGTCTGTGTGTCTGTCTGTGTCTTTCTGTTTGTCTATCTCTCTGTCTGTCTGTCTGTCTGTCTGTCTGTCCGCATCCGTATGTTTCGATGTCTTTCTCCGTGTCTGTCTGCATCTGCCTGTCTCTATGTCTGTCTGTTTGTTTGTCTGTTGTCTGTATTTGTGTCTGTTTGTCTTTCAGTTTTGTCCATCTCTGTGTCTGTCTGTATTTCTGCTGTCTGTCTGTTTGTTTATGTCTTTCTGTTTTTGTGTGTGTCTGTCTGTCATTCTCTTTTGTCTATTTCTGTGTCTGTTTGTGTCTTTCTGTTTGTCTGCCTCCATGCCTTCCTGTCTGTCTGTCTGTCTGTCTGTCTGTCTGTCTGTCTGTCTGTCTGTCTGTCTCTTTCTCTCTGTCCAATTGTAAATCTATATGCCGGTCTGTGTATCTTTCTTTACAGCAGAGACCTTTAATTAATTAAAGCCGATCTGATCAGCTGGACTTCAGCTTACTGCACACAACGACAGCTGATGAAGTCACTGACTGATTTAAAAAGGAAAAGAGAAGACATGTGTAAATGTACGGTTTAAATATAGAGTGTGTATAAATCTTTATCATAATAACAGCTCGAGGTGCCATTTAATTACCTTTTTTGAGCCTTTATTAGACGATATATATATATATATATATATATATATATATATATATATATATATATATATATATATATATATATATATATATATATATGATTGATGTTTATATACGTATATATCTCCTCCAAGGAGAGCTGTCCTGTAAATCCTAATGTGTGTGTGTGTGTGTGTTCACTTAGTACATGTACATGTTTGGTCTTGTACGATGAGGCCTTGTCCTTTCTCCTCCCTGACATCCTCAAGGCTGATGTTTTGACTGATGATTCTCTGGTGCAAGGTCAGTGGAGAGAAAGTGCTTACACACTCTGTTTATTCACTGCGCATTGCTCGGGTAACAACATTTTAAACGGATGCCTTTTTTTCATTCATACATTTATACAGTGCTCTAGAGTGGAAACAGAAAGAATGGCATATCCAATCGTTTTTATGAATCTCAACAAAAAGCAATGTATATTCTTTTAAAGAAACAAATGAATGTTAGAACAGTAAAAAAAATAAAATAAATAACACCAGGATACAGCATAGAGTTCTGTTAGAACTTGTTTTTGTTCTAGAGTCATGATTGTATAAAAGCAGGTCAAATATTAGTGCATCAATAAAATCAGCTCGAAATAAAGATCTGAGCGATTCACAGATCGACCTACAGCCTGGACTAGAAAGAAACCAGCGCAGCTTAAATACATTACACACCAAACAAACAAACTAGCACACTCAACTATACACTATGGGATTTCTTTGTTTTTATATAATGTAAGATATCCCATGAAGCTCTCTGGAAAATATTCACTTATACACTGTTCTGTCTTTTCAATATGGAGCGAAGTAACGTGTTGTGTGTCTCAGATGCTTCATTCAATACTACTTTTATCATCTCCTTTGGAGGCAGCAGGAGCAAGGACTTGGCAGGGTTAGGAGAAAATGAAATCATTTTAGACACACACACACACACACACACACACACACACACACACACACACACACACACACACACACACACACACACACACAATGAATGTGAATGACCTTGTCTGTCCTCATAATAAATATGATATAAGAGTTTTAGAAAAAATAGTGTTGGAGAAGCAAAAGTGGACTAACCTAAAGTAACACCAAAATCTATTCATCAAGATATAAAATATACTAAGAAAATACACTTGTTATTTCGGCTGCTCCCATTAGGGGGCACCACAGCGGATCATCTGTCTCCACACCCCCTGTCCTCTACATCTGCCTCTTTCAAACCAACTACCTGCATGTCTTCCCTCACCACATCCATAAACCTCCACCTTGGTCTTCCTCTTTTTCTCCTTCCTAGTGGCTCCATCCTCAGCATTCTCCTACCGATATACCCCATGTTCCTCCTCTGCACATGTCCAAACCATCTCAATCTCACCTCCCTCACCCTTGTCCCCAAAACATCCTACATGTGCTGTCTCTCTAATAAACTCCACCTCCTGTCTTTTACTCAATACCACTGTCTCTAATCCATACAACATCCCAGGTCTCACCACAGTCCTATAAACTTTCCCTTTCACTTTTGCAGGTACCCTTCTATCACAAATCACCCCTGCTATCACTCTTCTCCATCCACTCCACCCTGCCTGCACTCTTTTCTTTACTTCTCTAACACACTCTCTATTACTTTGCACTGTTGATCCCAGGTACCTGAACTCCTCCACCTTCACCACCTCTTCTCACTGTAACCGCACCCCTCCACTGCCCTCCCTCTCACTCACACACATGTACTCTGTCTTACTCCTACTGACTTTCATTCACCTTCTCTCCGGCGCATATCTCCACCTCTTCAGCGTGTACCTCCACCTCTTTAGGCTCTTCTCAACCTGCTCCCGACTTTCACCACAAATCACAATCCTTAACCAGTCATAGTATCAACATTTAAAAGTACCAACTCAAACCTCCACTTCTCCTCCACTTCCCCTTGCCCTGCTGTCCCTTTAGATGTCTTCCTCCTCTCCTTCTCCTCTTTCAGCCAACAGAAGCCCAATTTTCCACCAGTACCTTGTTGGCTAATTATACCTGTGGGAAGATGTTCCACTAGATTTTGGAGTGTGTAAGATTCATGAAGCCACAATGTTGTTTGTTAAGTCAGGTAGATGAGGTGAGGAGGCCTGGGGTGCAGTCAGCGTTCACATTCATCTCAATTGTGTTGAGGTCAGAGCTCTATAGCAGATTAAGATCCACTCCAACCAATGGAAAGCATCTCTTCATGGAGCTGGTTTTGTGCACAGCAGCGCTGTAATGCTGCAACAGGTTTTGTGAAATTTGTTTTTTTTTGTGAAATTTTTGTGCCTCAAAGTTAACAATTTGTGGAAGAACCACATACGGCTGTAAAAGTCAGGTGTCTCAACACTTTTGTCCATACAGTGTATGCAAATACACGTGAACTGTACCAACTGTATGTGGTTGAAATGATAATAAAAGCCACATGATTTGAAACTAAGCACTTGGTGTTATTGTGATATTGTCAGGATTATAGAGAAAATAAACAGAGCTACCAGAAAATCAATTACTTTCTGACCAATCACAACAGAGTTCAGCAGCACCGTGGAATAAATATGAAATATACTGCTGTATGTGTGTGTGTGCGTGTGTGTGTGTGTGTGCGTGTGTGTGGGCGGGGGTTTATTACATTTATAATCATGTCATGTTTTTTTTTCTCTGAACAGCTATATGTGTAAAATAGCCTAGAATAAAACAGCTAAGTCTGTGCAAAGACAATTTACTGTGTGTGTTTGTATGTGTGTGTGTGTGTGTGCGTGTGTGTGTGTGTGTGTGTGTGTGTGTGTGTGTGTGTGTGCCTAAGCATGAATCAGTTGACAAGATTGAAAATTGCCATGAGCACTTTAATCAAACATTCATACACACACACACACACACACACACACACACACACACACACACACACACACACACACACACACACACACACACACACTAAATTGAGTTATCAGATTATTCTGTACTAAATCAGTATATCTAATAACCCCAGTGTTTCTATGTATATATACTCTACATTAGCACATTTTCCGCCCAGTAAATGGGTTTGTGTGTGTACATATATATGTGTGTGTGTGTGTGTGTGTGTGTGTGGTGCCCCGATATAAAAAATGGCCATGCTCAGCATAGCATTCCAAAAATTGGTTAATATTTTCGCTTTCTTGAAAAGTCCTAAGTAAAGACCCTTGAGCGATTCAGCGATTGTTTAACTAGTTAATTATCCAGGTTACAGTGTTTATCTAGCGAATTCTAGAGGTTACAGTGTTTATCTAGCGAATTTTAGAGGTTACAGTGTTTATCTAGCGAGTTCTAGAGGTTACAGTGTTTATCTAGCGAATTCTAGAGGTTACAGTGTTTATCTAGCGAATTCTAGAGGTTACAGTGTTTATCTAGCGAATTCTAGAGGTTACAGTGTTTATCTAGCGAATTTTAGAGGTTACAGTGTTTATCTAGCGAGTTCTAGAGGTTACAGTGTTTATCTCGCGAATTCTAGAGGTTACAGTGTTTATCTAGCGAATTTTAGAGGTTACAGTGTTTATCTAGCGAGTTCTAGAGGTTACAGTGTTTATCTCGCGAATTTTAGAGGTTACAGTGTTTATCTAGCGAATTCTAGAGGTTACAGTGTTTATCTAGCGAATTTTAGAGGTTACAGTGTTTATCTAGCGAATTTTAGAGGTTAAAGTGTTTATCTAGCGAGTTCTAGAGATTACAGTGTTTATCTAGCGAATTCTAGAGGTTACAGTGTTTATCTAGCGAATTCTAGAGGTTACAGTGTTTATCTGGCTAGCTATCGCGGTAACAGTGTTTAACTAGCAGTATACACTATATAAAATGTTTGTGGTTACATCACTTCCTACATTTAGTGCCCATTCGCTGTTATAATGAGCTCCACTTTTCTGGGAAGATGCTCCACTAGACTTTGTGGAGATGTGTGTGAGAGTCATTCAGCCACAAGGGTGTTAGTAAAGTCAGGTACTGATGTAGGTGAGGTTTTAATAGGGTTTCGGTCAGAGCTCTGTAACAGGAGATCTTCCATATCTTCATGGAGCTGGAGCTTTGTGTACAGGGGCATTGAACACTTACATATCTTTACTGAAACACTATTTCTTTAATAATTACAATCTAGGAAAACACACACTCTACTTCCATGATACACAAACACACATTCACACACATACACACACTTTATCTCTGTGCTGTTATATATTCAAAGGAGTGCTCACAGCTGTTATGCGAAGGTGTCTACGGCATTTACAGGCCTCATTTCATCTCTCTCTCTCTCTCTCTCTCTCTCTCTCTCTCTCTCTCTCTCTCTCTCTCTCTCTCTCTCTCTTTCTCTCTCTCTTACACACACACACCTCTTTTTTTGATTCCACCCTTATTCATGACCTGGATATGGCTCTCAAAGATGAGGCTCAGAAAACGAGGCTCATTGAAAAGCAAGAGACATTCATATTCACTTATTAATATGGCAATGCACACTTTCATTTACAGACCTCTCTCTCTCTCTCTCTCTCTCTCTCTCTCTCTCTCTCTCTCTCTCTCTCTCTCTCTCTCTCTCTCCCTCTCGCTCTCTCTCTCTAACTCACACACGCAAGGGTAGGGAAGAAACAGAATATGAATACATTATTTAGAATGAACAGATGATGTGCTCTAAATCTATGCACATGCAGGACAGTTTGCTCGAGACCAGGACATCTGGCTGAGAATACAGGTGTGCAGTAAGACTCGATTAGAGCGGACCGAAAAAACCCCTCGCTCATTACTTTGTATTTATGGTGTTTCATTCATTTATTCTTCGTACGTGATATAAATACTCAAATAATGTGCACATCTTTAGTGGACAGTAATTATGTGTATGAGTAATGCAGATGTTGGAGAACAGTCAGATCCAGAATTCATTTACTGAGAAAACGAGGGAAAATGGTTAGGACATGGACACTGTTTGGAACACAAAACATACTTAACACACACACACACACACACACACACACACACACACACACACACACACACACACACACACACACACACACACTCTCTATCTGTACTGTACATCTATAAATTCTGAGTTTCTCTCTTTTTCTCTCTGCTTCTTTTTCTCTTTCCTACACACACAGAGGCCAGACTCAGACTCCCCTGGCAGGCCGCCTGCATGGACAGACTCTTAATCAGATTGTCGATAGAGGATGATGAGATGGAGCCCGGGCTGGTCGAGAGAGCAACACTCAGCATTTACACTCTGTTTCAGCCAGCAGTTTAAACACAGCTACAGGATGAGAGCAATGGGAAATGCGGGTATAAATACAAATACAAATGAATAATGAATCGGTAGAGACACAAATATTTAGCCTTGTATAATTATTCTCTCTCTCTCCTAAAACATTCCTACATTTAGCAGTTTTACAACCTGGGAATGAAATAGACTTGATGGGGATTATGCTATAAATGTACACAAAATAGTGTTGAAGTGTTCACCCCTGTTCACTGCTATCACTAGAACAGGAACTCGGAGAATTTGGGTTTGGATTGTAGTTAATGTCAACAATCTGCTACACTGACTTCAGTTTGCATCGGATCTCCATCACTGCTTCTCAACATCATTTATCTGTAATAAATGGACATTCGGTGCCACCCAGACTGGATGAGATGCTCAATGTTGAGTTTGGTTTTACCCATATATAAGCCGCACCCACTGAATTTGACAAAGATTTTTATTTTAAACATAAATAAGCCACACCTGTCTATAAGCCTGTCTACGTTGAAACTAATGAACTTTACACAGGCTTTAACGAAAGAGAGTGTCTGTTACACGGTGTAACGGGTGAAATATGTTGTGGCTCCTTTAAGAGCAGAGCGGTATTTTGGGAATAGCCTGGCGCCTCGCTATTATTACATGTGTGCAAGACCGAGGAATATGTCCTTATTATTTTCTGATGCTCATTTCTAAGTTTCTTTGACTAACCCGTAACGCTGTTGCCAAGAAAAATAAAAAAAGCACGAGTTTTGGAAACCTGTCTGTGCTTATATGATTTCTGTTGTAACTGGAGTTAGTGAGCTCTAACATGACCCAGACTCAACGCGCTACAACGGCTTGTATCTAAACAGCAGCCTACCAAGAAAGTCATTGTTCACCTCGTTCCTATCACAACTATTTCACTCGGGAGTTTATCTTTTGGCATCGTCGTGCGTTTAAAAATCACCATCGGTGAAGCTTTTCTCCCGATGCCGTGCAGCTCAGAACACAGGTGAGGTGCGTTTTTTCGTTTTTTTTGGTATGTCGCTCAGTTTTTTTTTTTATTTATTTACTTTTTACTTTTACTCATTCAATTTTTTACACAAATATCTGTACTTCTTACATTTTGAAACCAGACTCGTTACTTTAGTTTTAATCAATTTAATCGATCAACATTTTTCTTCTCATTGCGCTGTTTTCATCCCATCAACCTGTTTCCTGTTATTGCGCAGCTTTTTCACCACAGACGTAGACAAGTTTATAAAGATATCAATTAGCAGCCAGAAGGGAACATGATGTCTGAAGTTAACGTGAATGAGACAGAGGGAGTCAGTGACGTAAACATGACTAAGAACAGAGACGTTCCTGATCATCATCAACATCTTTTCTCAGGTAGTAGTCAGAACTTCAGCTTGAGTGAAGGATGTGTGTAGTATTGCCATCTCCATCTACACCAACAGGATGTGTTTCTGTTCCCTAAGATTTAAAAGAAACCGAGCCAAGAAGTAGTTTATTATTATTATTATTATCATCATTATTACTATGTCGCACTTGTGTGATACTTCAAATGATCTCCACCCCATCATGATGTCTGCTATCACTGTCTATTTTCAGCACGGAGCGTTTTCCTCGTGGTTGCATCATGATGTCGACAGTGCCCTTCCTTCCTCCTCGCTTTTATTACCGCATGTCTTTTATTTCTGCATGTGATTTTCATTATGGTTTACATTCCCATTATTTTCACACAATTCATTTATTACCATGGGGTTCATTCATTTTCGCATAATCTCAGCGCGCCGCTTTTGTCTGCGTGCTTTTAACTTTTGTTCACCAGACAGCAGCTTTCGCGATTTGCATGATTAGACACTACTCCACAAAGCGCACGTTGCTCTTAGTGTGATGTGGAAATTGTGGAGCAGTAAATGGCACTAGAATATTCATGAAGCCATTCCGTAATCACTCGTGGCTGAAGGTCATGGAGAATGTGCAGTGACACAAAACAAACAGATTTATTATTGGATGCGAGTACATTTACAGTGAAAAAAACTGGCAATAAATAAACGGTTTGGTCAAAAGTATTGGAACACCCAACTTTTCTAACCATAAGTGTTTTTTCCAAAAGCTGGTACCACAAAATTAAAGCCACACAGATGTCTCTTCACATTACCCAGCAAACACAATCCTATTTCAGGTTGGAGTGGACGATCTCCCCTATTGAACACCTTTGGAATGAGTTGGACCACCGACTGCACCCCAGGCCTCCTCACCTCACCTACATTAGTACCTGTCTTTACTAAACACAAATCTCCACAAACACACTCCAAAATCTGGTGGAACATCTTCCCAGAAGAATGGAGGTTAACAGCAAATGAGAACTAAATGCGGAATAAGACGTACAAAAATCACACACCGATCTTTCACAGGTTTCCACAAACCTTTGTCCAAATAATAAAAGTTTTACTTACAGTAAAACAGTAATGAAGTAAATGGAATTCGTTACTGTACTTAAGTAGCATTTTCACGTATCTGTTCTTCACTGAAGTACTTTTTTCAAAGTATCATTTCAAAGTCAAATTTTTTTACTTTTTTTTTTTAGTGAAATCAGTCGTTCCTTTTTTAGGGTAAAAACGTAACTGCTCAAACACGCAACAAGTCACCAATCAGGATCGAGCGCTCGATCTGTTATAAACCCGTTCTGATTGGCGCTTGGTGTATCTACTGATCATAGAGTTCAGCATCAGTTCAACATCAAGTAGAACATTTAGAGAGGAATAAATGATGAAGAAACTCCAGATTCGAACTCACCACACACACGTGACCTCATTTGCTCGATTTAATTGAAGTAGCTGAAGGTTTTGGTTCATAATAATTGTATTAGAAATCAATGTGTCTGAATCATTAATATCATTCTATTAATAGATCAGTGTGCTGAAAGTCACATTCGAGTCTTTTCACATAAACTGAGGTGATTAAGTGAAGAGTCTTGTGATAAAAATGATAACAGGAACATTATAGTTATAATAAATCATAGTACTTTGGAAACTTAAGTACATTTGAAGGAAAAAACCTTTGTACTTTTACTCAAGTGAAAGTTTAAAGGGACACTTTTACTTTTACTGGAGTCACATTTTATCACTACTTTAACTCAAGTGCATGCTTTGTGTACTTCCTCCATCACTGATGCTGCTGTTGGGCCCTTGAGCAAGGCCCTTAACCCTCAGCTGTATAAATGATATCGTCACCTGATGCTTGATAACTTATGTACTCAAATGAACATAAAGTATGTTAACAAAATACCACACAAACCTTATCTAATGTTGGATGAAGATTCCAGCCATTTG
Organism: Silurus lanzhouensis; assembly: GCA_039877035.1. NCBI lineage: Eukaryota > Metazoa > Chordata > Actinopteri > Siluriformes > Siluridae > Silurus > Silurus lanzhouensis. Next base: position 787,491 of record JBCEWE010000201.1, on the reverse strand, counting down.
ACTTTGAGTATAAACAACCTTTTAATCAATACTCCAAAAAAAACCCCACACTACATATGCTGTTTCTCCATCATTGAACATTTAAAGGCTCAGGTTTATAGGAGTCAGTGTTGAGTTTATAATGATCCCAGATGTTGAGCTGATTTAGGAGTTGTATGTATGAGAAGCACCACAACTCCATCTGACTGTATAAGACTGTAGAAAGGACATTACTCATAATCACACACTCGGATGCTCATTATATATCTCAATCTCCGCTGTTTGTAATGTTTAAATGATTCATAATCACACTTTTGGTGTCCCCCAGATGAGGACGGGTTCCTCTTTTGAGGTTTCTTTCAAGGTTTCTTCCTCATACCATCTAAGGGTGATAATGAAAAACATTCACCCCAGGTCGTCCCAGGTTTGCTCATCGGGAATAAATACACAACAATTTAACTATACGTGAGTTTTGTTTTCATTCTGTAAAGCTTCTTTGACACAATGTCCATTGATAAAAGCCCTATTGAAATAAACCTGAATTGAATTGAATTGTCCTATTAATGCTTCTGAGGACATTTTCGAAACACTGCTGAGACGTGGTGTGGGCGTCTCAGCCATCTGTTTTATTTGTACGGTGTGAACGTGAGTGGATCCCATGGCCAACCAGTGAATTTTAAAAGGAAAGCGCAGCAGTGTGCAGTATCTCAGTCTGTCTCTCCTTCTTCTATGTAAGACACAGGACGTGTCTCCTTCGAAAGCGCTGACTTCAGCATAAAAGTGCCCGTTGCTGTGCAGTGTATGTCCTCCTAGGGCTGAACTTGAACCTTTCGGTCCATGTTGGGATCAATTAGGACTCGGTGGAAAAACATCTGTGGAGCCGAACACAAGAGGTTTATTACAGGTTACTCAAGAGATGTTGGGAAACAGGAAGGTACTGAAAAATCTATTATCCAAACATCCAGACCAATAGAATCAGACAGAAGATAATCTGCAGAATCACAGATGAATATTAATTCACATGTTCTAATGCATTATTGGCTCGATAGTAACAAGTTACACAGGAATGGTGTATAGAGTTAAAAACACGTGTAACCGTTGATATGCTGAAGTTCAAGACTCTGCACTTAATCAACTCAGTTTATGTGAAAAGACTCGAATGTGACTCTCAGCACAACAATCTATTAATAGAATGATATTAATGACTTAAACACTGATTTATTTCTATTACAATGATCACAAGCCCAAAACCTTCTTTTGAACTACTTCAAAAAAATCACGCAAATGAGGTCACGTGTGTGGTGGTGAGTTCGAGTCTGAAGTTTCTTCATCATTTATTCCTCTCTAAATGTTCTGCTTGATGTTGAACTGATGCTGAACTGTATGTTGGTGATCAGTAGATAAACCAAGCGCCAATCAGAACACGTGTAAAACAGAGCGAGCGCTCGATCCTGATTGGTGACTCGTTGCGTGTTTGGGCAGTTACGCTTTTAACCTCATAAATGAAAAAGGAACGACTGATTTTGTAAAATGTAGTCGAGTAAAAAGTCAAATATTTGACTTTGAAATGTAGTGAAGTCAAAGTAAAAAAATTTTTTTAAAGAAAAGTCTCCTCAAATGGAAATACTTCAGTAAAGTACAGAGAAGTGAAAAAAAAAACCCGCTTATGTACAGTAACGAATTACCTTTACTTCATTACTGTCCACCACTGGATAATAAAACCAAATACCGTAATTTCCGGACTATAAAGCGCACCCATATATATATACCCACTGAATTTTACAAATATTTAAATTTTTAACATAAATTAGCCGCCCCTGTCTATAAGCACTAATACACTACACTAATGTACTTTACACAGGCTTTAACGAAAGACACGTTACACGGTGTAACGGGTGAAATATGTTGCACTTTCTTTAGGAGCATAGCGGTATTATGGGAATAGCATGCCACTGCATTCTTCCGCTATTACTGCATGTGTGTGTAAGACCGAGGAATATGTCCTTATTATTTTCTAATGCTCATTTCTACGTTTCTTTGACTAACCCGTAACGCTGTTGTCAAGAAAAATAAAAAAGCACGAGTTTTGGAAACCTGTCTGTGCTTATATGATTTCTGTTGTAACTGGAGTTAGTGAGCTCTCCCTTCACCCAGACTCAACGCGTTACAACGGCTTGTATCTAAACAGTAGCCGACCAAGAAAGTCATTGTTCACTGTCTTCATCCTTCCTTTCAAAACTATTTCTCTCGGGAGTTTATCTTTTGGCATCATCGTGCATTTAAAGAAAAAAATTTTTCTCCCGATGCCGTGCAGCTCAGAACATAGGTGAGGTGCGTTTTTTCGTTTCCGTGCGGAAATTTCATTGGTCTAATGTTGTGGGGTTCAGTTTTTTGGCTTGAAGTTTGTGAAACCGGGAAAAACCCAGGAAAAATTCATAAACTAGCCGCTTCGTTGTTTAAGCAGCGGGGTTCAAAACGTGGGGAAAAAAGTAGCCGCTTATAGTCCGGAAAATACGGTAATAAAAAAAATCTTCATCCATGCTTTTGCATTTATACTGGCCATCCATGCTCAGGTCTGAACAGCATGAAGTGGTGATAAACTTCTCTGTAAATATTTCCTCATACAAAGTATACAAGCAAGTAAAGCAAAGAAGCCAGGAGATGGATTTAGAAGAAGAACAGAGGGGAAAAAAGACATGTTGAAAGCGTAACCTTTACTGAGCATCTGCAGACTGGCCACTGCAGGGGGACACACGCCCATGGTGTCAGGCTTCATCCGGTCGGGAGTGATCACTGCGTGCACTGTGCATCACTGGGTATGACGTCACAGCGAGTGTGTGTGTGTGTGTGTGTGTGTGTGTGTGTGTGTGTGTGTGTGTGCTTTATAACCTTATTGGAACTGGATTTATGGATTTATGCAGATGATCTATTGTTTCACATTACACTTTTCAATGATTTTATATTACACACTATGTACTAGATCAGGGGTCACCAACATCACCAGGTCGCCCGCAAGGACCACATGAGTCGCCCGCTGGGCCTTTTCTAAAAATAGCTGTTTACTACTTTGTTAAATCATTGTTGATAATTATTATGAGAAATCATTAACATGATCAGTGTCTTCACATAGATGAATATCATTAATTATTAATAATAACATTTAATAAAAGCTAAATTGAGCAAATTTGTTATTTCAGATCAAACTGAAAACTGTGTGTATCAAACTGGAAGCCCTTCACATTAATCTGTACCCAAGAAGTAGCTCTCAGTTTCAAAAAGGTTGGTGACCCCTGTACTAGATTATTGTATCTAATAAAGTAATAAAACATGTTAGTAAAAAGCCAAAACCAGTTGATTTGTGAGTTTTTAATTCCTTAAAATACAAATCAAATTGTGCACCTCAAGACTTTATTAACCAACAGCCACAAAAAAAAAGGATCACAAAAAGACAAAAATGTATCTGCAATTAACAAAATATCAGTATCATGTCACAAAATAGTATCTAAGACTTAATACAACAATAAAAGACTTGTCATATACAAACGATCATATAAAAGCGATGATATTGTTGTATTCTCTATAAGGAGGCAGGTTTCTGGAAGGAGTCTCCAGTGTCAGTACTCAGCAACAGTCCTTTGTTTAAAGTTTACACTTTAATGCATTTCTTGCTGTTTTTCTTGCCTTAATAAATTAAAGAGAGAGGAAATGAGAGATTCTGGTGATGGGGGAAACTCATCCCAAAAGTCTCTTTAATGAGGGGGTTTTAAAAGACCACACGATGGAGAAAGAGAGAGAGAGAGAGAGAGAGAGAGAGAGAGAGAGAGAGAGAGAGAGAGAGAGAGAGAGAGAGAGAGAGAGAGAGGAAGGAAGGAAATAAAGCAGTGGTGTACAATAGGATGAAGATTCCTGTCTAGACTTCATACATGTTCCCCGAGCTTTTCACCACATTTGAAATGACTTCCTATTAATTTTAAGATCACCCTAAATAAAAGGGAAAAAAAAGAAATCGTACAGCCACTGACAGGTACAAAAGAAAGAAAAGAAAAGATGAATAGGATTTTTATTTGTCACATGTACATTACAGCGCAGTGAAATAATTTCTTTTGCATATTCAAGTGATGTTTGGAAACTGGGGTCAGAAATTATACAGTGTGTCTGGAGCAGAAATAGTTGAGGGCCTTGCTCAAGGGCCCCACAGTGATAGCTTGGCAATACAGGTGCTCGAACCTCTGACCTTCTGGTCAGTAACTAATCAGTAAAGGGAAGAGATTAAACACAGTCCGCCATTATCAGAAATTATGCAGCGAGATTCCTTAATTAAAGCGTCCAGGAGGACAACTACAGACAACTACAGACATCTACAGACAACTACAGACAACTACAGACATCTACAGACAACTACAGACATCTACAGACATCTACAGACAACTACAGACATCTACAGACAACTACAGACAACTACAGACATCTACAGACATCTACAGACAACTACAGACATCTACAGACAACTACAGACAACTACAGACATCTACAGACATCTACAGACAACTACAGACATCTACAGACAACTACAGACATCTACAGACATCTACAGACAACTACAGACAACTACAGACAACTACAGACATCTACAGACAACTACAGACATCTACAGACATCTACAGACAACTACAGACAACTACAGACAACTACAGACATCTACAGACATCTACAGACAACTACAGACATCTACAGACAACTACAGACATCTACAGACAACTACAGACAACTACAGACATCTACAGACATCTACAGACAACTACAGACATCTACAGACAACTACAGACATCTACAGACATCTACAGACAACTACAGACAACTACAGACAACTACAGACATCTACAGGCCTCTCTTTACAAGCCTCTATTTTCCAGTGGTGTAAACTGGTGTTTGAACAACATTTTCCGAATTTGAAGAAGCTGTTGGATACAGAGTTTTATAACAAATGAAGTTATTTGAGTGCTTGCATTGAATAATCACTTCAGGTGGGTGGGGATTTATGAAGAGCAGTTGTTCATTCATGCCTGTTTCTTTCATAACGCAAAGAAAGGTTTCTATAGCGATAACACTGCACAACTTCCAGCTTTTTCTGTACAGGCTCTGATGTACGAAGCAGTCCAGAGATCGGTAGAGTCTGGATTTGGTTACAAATGGTATTAGAGTCATAAAGGATATTAGAATTATTTCTATGGTCGAGGTTAGCGTTAGCGTTGTCACCAGAATGATAAAGTGTAGTTATTTTTCATATAAAGATAAAGAAAGATAAGTGCAGTTCAGCTAAATATAACTGAGCGTTGTATTTGAACACTTTTTGTATGCGAGGTGTACGAGGGGCGTTCAAGTCAAACCGGGACTTTTTTACTTTACAGGTATAAAAAAAGATGCTAGCGTGACGCTACCACACACAGTAGAAGTGACCAGCCGCTAGCGTGTCATATTACTGATAAACGGTGTACATGTCGTACGCCACTCACAGACTAATGATTAGGGAGTTAATTGAGCCAGCAGGCAATGGAAAAGAGTTGCAGGACAACCTGAAAGCAGCAGGAACAATAGTTTTGCAGAGAACAAAAATCACAGTAAAAAGTGAGGGTTTTTTTTGTTTTAGGTGCAGTATTCTGTATTACTCATACGTTACCTGAGATTGAACTATAAGCAAAAAAGAATCATAATGTCGTTCAGGAAAGTCTGTAGATCTTCATTTCTATAAGTACTGGAAAATGTTCTGCATGGGAAGCACCTGTTCTTTTTATTCCAATTTAAATGGAAGAAATGGGTGAATACTTAATTTGTTATTTATTTATATGCAGCCAATTAAAGCGGGTTTATACAACTACTACTATTATTACTACCCTATATCTATAAATATAATAATAATGTGTGTATTCAGTATTCAGTATTTTCGGTTTTATTTCAAACACTGCTTTGTTTTTAAAAATGTTGTGCTCGTGTGGCGACATCTGGTGGTCAAACCCTGTTATTACATTACAAGATTAAACTACCTAATACTGTTACGCATATTTTCGCAGATTTTTTATATCAAATTTATCAACACATTTTATTTTACCACCAATCATCGAAAATAATAAAAATAATAAAATAATAATAAAATAATAAAAATAAAAGTAAATGGAAAATATAATGTGTATTTTTTTTATATTTCAGTATTTGTCTCTGTATAGAGACCAGATTATGGTTAAAGAAAAATAATGATATAAAAGTTTATGACTTTTTTTAAACAACACAAGAAATATGTTACTTCTTCTTCTTCTCCTCCTTCTTTTTTTGACTGCTTATGTTAGGTGTTTCATCCGTCTCCATACTACCCTGTTCTCTACATCCGCCTCTTCCTTCACCACATCCATGAACCTCCTCCTTGATCTTCCTCTTTTCCTCCTTCCTGGTGGCTCCATCCTAAGCATTGATAGTTCAGGCAGGAACCTGAACTAAAAAAAAAAGTTTAAGCCTGAAAAACATATGACACAAATTTTGGGATAATTTGATCATTTCATGAAGGGTGCCAATAATTTTGGAACTGACTGGAGGTTTTAACGCTTTCTCTCTCCATGCCATTATAATTCAGCGACTCCTTTTTATACAATCACCAGCATTTATAACAATGTAGGTGTAAATCAATGAATATAATTGAATGCATTGTTTTTTATATATATTATTATCACTATTTATATTATTGCTTTACTATTTTTAGTATTAAAATGCAGCAATAGCAATGATAGAAGCCCCTCGTCCTCATCCCCGTCTCTTAACGTGTGTATAATTGTGTGTTTAATGAACAGATGATAATTATATAACAACCTGGGGAATTTTATGCTTTTATCATTAGGCACAATTATGGCCACAGTGGGACTTTAATGAACTTTAATGACTTCTGATGAAAAGCCAGTTACATTATAGGGGCAAAAGTATTGGGACACCTGAGTTTTCCAGCCACTTCCCCAAACACAAAGTCGAAGACACACGATTGTACAGGACGTCTTTGTATTGAATATATATACAAGAAAGCAGCTTCCACAGGAAGTGACATCAAACATTTGAATGTAACTTAGAATAACGAAAAGTTAATTAATTAACGAATCACCTTTCGGACATACACTTATGGTTAAAAGTATTGGGACACCTGACTTTTTTAGTTGTATGTGGTTCAGCTCTGTGTCTCTGCTCTTTTAGCGCAATGTCGGAGACACGATTGTCTCAGACGTCTTTTTTGGATGCGGTAGAATGGAATTTTCCCTTCACTCGAATTAGGAGACCCACAAAGCACAGCTCCATGAAGATCTTCTCTGATGATGAATGTGAATGTTGACTGCACCCCAGACCTCCTGACTTTACTAACATCCTTGTAGCTGAATGAATCTCACACACATCTCCAAAAAATCTAGTAGAACATCTCCCCAGAAGAGTGGAGGTTACTATAACAGGAGATTTGGATGGAAGCAGATGATGTTATAGCAGATGTGCACCAGGGTGTTATTATGTCTATCTATATATGAATATGTTTTTTGTGCACATGTCTGGTGACGTGAACATCAGTGTTGCTTTATAGCTTCTGTATTAAAACCTTGTCTGTTTTGTGCTCTGGGTTTTTGTTCATTCAGAAATCAGTGCTGTTATTTCAAAAATCTGTTGGAGCCACTATTTCAACACAGGGTTTACAGCAGGCGGGTCTCCTGTCGCCAGTGGGACTAGTTCGGAATGAACTTTTCGCATTCTTCTGATTCCTGGTGCTTCTCCGGATCGGAATATTTCTGCTTTCGAACGGTTTTACCACAGTCCGCTTACCGCTGCTGTTCCCGATCGAACCCGATCCGAGGCACACCTCTAATCTCGACCGAATGCTCCGTGAAGGAAAAATGGACAAAACTGACAAATGTGTTAGGATGGAGTCAGGCTACTGTAGGTCACCCAAAGAGCTTATGTGTTGAGAGGAGATATTCTGCATGTCTCGGAAATTGTATCACTTAAATCAGGGGCCTTCTTTTCCACAATAGGCCGGTTTTTATTTCAAACAAACAACGGCCACACCTGATAGTCCAATTAATGTGAAGATCTAAACAGGTGGAATCTGGTGTGGCCTGGTTGGAATGAAAACCTGCACCCATACCAGCCCGATGTAGAAAAGAAATGGACACCGCTGATTTAGATGAATCCGTTACGCTTACATTTGCAGCATTTGGCAAACGTGCCCTCATCCAGAGCAACTTACAGCTGAGCAGTTAAACAAAGTTTAACTTTATTTATCTATGTTGCCACACCATCACCTTGAAAATAGTCCCCTTGCACAGCAATACAATGCCAGCGTTCCTGCCTCTTCTGAAATGTATCCTGGAAGTCTTCTTTTCGAACTGAGATTCACGCCGGATCTCCACATTGGTGTCGAAACGGCAAACTTTAAGCCGGATCTTCAGAAAGAGGGCGAAGTCCACAGGAGCTAATTGAAGGTCTTCCTGATCTCTTGTCATCTTCCAGTGATGTTTCAGTGGGATATACCCATTAAGCAACCACCTCCATAGGCCTACTCTATGATATTGCAGCATAAGCAAAAGAGAAAACTAGAATTTTTTTGTAGTAACTGTCCAATTCTTCATCTAATAATAGTCTCCTGGCGTAGACGGATATTACTTTCCCTGAGAGCGTTTCTCCAGGATGGCTTTGTGAAACCTTTCACCACGGTTCACAGCGCCAAAGTTGGCAGGAAAGGAGTCCAAGTGGGAATAAAGAAAACGTATCTCCAGTGCCGTTGCAGTTCATCGACTGGTATGTCTGGAATGGACTTTGAACCTGTTGAAATGTTGTTTGGAGCCCTGTGGTTGCTCTTAAAGGTGGTCCACACGAGACATCCATCAAAGTGACTATCCTTCATCACTTGTCGGATCTACGGGCAATGAAAACACCTTCTGTTATCTTAATTCATTACCCACAATGAGCGTTCATGAACGATTCGTTCATTTTGAAAGAGTCTTTAATGTGACTCTTTAATGTGAGTCGTCAGAAAGAGCGATTCGTCCTTTTACTACTGAACGCGAATGAGCACAGCATCGCAAAATCTCTGTGGGTTATGAACAGGAAACAGGTGCTAGACGCTATGAAGTGCAGAATTGAGTAGTTTATCGCTCGACTCTTCGAGTCTGAGTCGTTCGTTCTTTTATCACGTGACTCCCATAGACGCTTTTCACTTATATATACATATATTTAATTATTGAATCTGTAGTCAACGTTGGTGTATGTAGAAGTGTTAGGGATCCTCTTATTGAATCTTCCCATCACTATTACTCACCTGTAGGTGTGGGGAAGTTTGGACCACTAGAGAGCAGCACTTTAACATTGATAATTATCCTGATTCCTATTCAAAAACTAAAGGTGAGTGAAGGAATCAACTTGACTGGGCTACAAACATATCTATCTTTCCATTCCTTTCTCTATCTCACTCTCTCTCTCCTTTCTTTAACCATCACCCAAACCAAGCCTTCCTCCCTCCCACTCTTATATACACACACACACACCCAAGCAAGCAGGATGTAATATTCTGTGGTCAGGCAGCCAGAGCTTGATTCCTTTTCTCTTTTCAACATAACATCGCTCCCAGTGGAGTTGTGGCCTGTGGTTTCCTGCTTCATGGACAACGTCTGCAAGAGAAACATCGATTGAAACGACAGCGCTAGCTCCGGCAACGTACTGGAATAACGCGACTCCAGGCTTCAGCGCGATTAATCTGTCGTCCGTATTTCATTCTTCTTTCTCGTTTCATCCCTGACAATCGTGGTTCTTTACCCTGCACTCAGTAACGCATCAATAAACGCTTGTGTGAACACAAAAGCTCTTTACACGATCTTCACGTCTTCACACTCAAACGAAGATCACGCTTCATGAGTCCCACCCAGCAATGACTGCTGTGTTCCCACTTCACACACAGCGTTCTTGAGATAGGCTCGGGACCCACCCTGACCCTCACCAGGATAAAGCGCTTATTGACGAATATCATGTGGGAACAATTTTCTGTCTCTGACACACGATTTTTTATTTTTTTTTATTTTTACTTCGACACACAACAACGAGCATCTGATACACTGCGTGAGCGGCGGATAATTAAACACAGCGCTTTCGACTCTTATTTACGAATCATTATTTTGTTACCAGGAGTTTTTATTTATTTATATTTATTTATAATTCTACAGTAAAACTGTTTCTAGAGTAACAGTGTACAGCAATCAGGAACATGTATGCCACAAATTATACACAGGCAGAGGTTTTCTGTGAGAAAATGTTGATTTCCAAAGAGATCCAGAGGTAAAGCTGCAAAATGTAGATGGATCCATTGCTGCTGTAGAGGCCATGAAAAGAATTGAGAGATTGAGAAGTGGAGCCATGGAGCCATGGAGCGACTTTTACTTCAGCAATGAGTAGGTTATTTTCACAGAGAAATAATTCCTTCTTGTGAAACTTAATGCAGGTGAAAAGAGTTTGTGGAGAAAAGTTAGTCAAAAATCCACATTTAGTCTCCATTTGCAAAATCCACTAGTGTGATTGTGAAGATTTGTAATTTTTATACTGTAATTAATATCAACAGTCGAAGATGTTGAGATGTTCGTTGGGAGTGACGACGATGGACAGGATTTGAAATGAGTTTATTAGAGGGACAGCGCATGTAGGACGTTTTGGAGACAAGGTGAGGGAGGTGTGATTGAGATGGTTTGGACATGTGCAGAGGAGGGACATGGGGTATATCAGTAGGAGAATGCTGAGGATGGAACCACCAGGAAGGAGAAAAAGAGAAAGATCACAGAGGCAGTTTATGGATGTGGTGAGGGAGGACATTCAGGTAGTTGGTTTGAAAGCGGCGGATGTAGAGGACAGGGTGGTATGGAGACAGATGATCTGCTGTGGTGCCCCCTAATGGTAGAAGCTGAAAGAAGAAGAAGAATTAATACCAGTCTGATACACTAGCTCAGGACCACAGGTTGCATGAACAGTTTTGTATTTAACCAATCACAGAACACCTCAACAATAATGGAAATTGAATTTATGGACATTCGTTGATGAGGACGGATTCCTTTTTGAGTCTAGATCTTCCTCAAGCGTGTTAATAAAGTCAGGTACTGATGTAGGTGCACTGTTTGTGGAAGAACCACATATGGATGGAAAAGTCAGGTGTCCCAATACTTTTGGCAGTACTGTCCATTTAACGACACCAATGCCTGACACCAAATGACACCAACGGCTTCAAGTCAAGTCAAGTTTTCCTCGTATGTTGGGATAAAATAAACAAGTGATTCAACGAAATACAAATGAAATTGTTTACATGGGATAACATGGTTTAAACATGGATTAATAATAAATAAAATGTGTATAAAGTTCAATTGAAAGCAAAGAAGTTTGAAATGAATTTTAGAAAAAGCTTTTTCAATTCAGACACAAGTGAGGATAAAAGTTGGTGAGGTTAAGCAGGAACGAATATATAAGGTAAAGCATTTGGTGCAGTTCTACACAGTAAAACTAAATATACATATCTGTTACACATAAACACCCTGTTCAGTACCTGAAATCAAAGAGTTTTTTAAAAAATCAATCATTTACGATTCAATAATTTAATGATGTGATGCATCAATTTATAAAAAAGTGTGCATCAGTTACAGCTTGGCATTTGTATCATTTTTAACATATTTGTATCTGTTAAAAAAACGACTTATTTATATAATCATTAGTAGATGTGGTGTCATTTTATTATTTTGAAAGTGACTATTAATTTGTGACTAATATTTGTTTTCCCGAGCGCGCTCTTTCAACAGCTCGCATCTCATCAACACGATCCTGAGAGTCGCATACAATACAGATTAACTTGGCAGAGGTAGAGCTGTATCTTCCTGACCGAAAAACAACATCTGCTTTTCTTGAATTTTTTTAACAATTTTTTTTTGCAAGAAGGCACTTAAGTAAGATGATTTGCATATTTATTTTCCACTGCGTCCTACACGTTGTGTTGAATCGAATTGAAATTAGGTCGCACTGCATTGCGATAGGGGTGAATCGTATCGCATCGCATCAGAAGCTGCTTCATATGTATCTTAAATGTATCGTATCATTGGCTATGCATCCAGATGTGCCACTTTGCACTGCATATACTGCATTTCTGCACCTCTGGGTGGATGTGAAAGTGTTTCTCATGAACAAACCATAAACCATATACCAGTGTTCTGTTTAAACCAGTCTGAAATTGATCGTAGCCTTTCCATCAGAGTTCTGGCATAACAATGGGTCATTAAGTGAAAAGTAGAAGTTCACTAACATACTTTTTCACTAACATCTGCCAGTGGAAAATGTTTCTAGGTGCACATTGTTCCAAAACTCTTACGCGCATGTATAATTGCGACTGTATCCGCGCTTCGGTCCAGGTACGGCTCAGAAAAACATTTTATCATCCATTTGTATTAAAATTGAGGTGCAATTACAACTTCAGGACTGTTCCAGCATAGGTTTTGTAGAGTATAGCAGGATTGTTTGTTTATTCCTATGCTATTGGAGTTCAGGAGACCTGCAACAATTTTGTGTTCTCTTTTTCTGCTACATACCTGATTAAACCCATCATCGAATTAATCTCATTTAGTCTCCGAAGGTCTGATAATGAAAGCTGAGACATAGCCACAGCTCTCTCTGTCTCTGTCTTGCTTTCTTTTCCTCAGATATCACTTTTTTCGTGGGTCTGTATTCATGCCCACTGAGTTCTCTATCTAAAGTGGATCAGCTCACTCATTGCTCTGTCCTGGGAGAGAAACAGCTATGCGACCGGGTTGCCAGATCAGCGGTGGAGCCACAGGAATGCGCAAGGATAGCTTTCATCAGCCACCGGCCCCTTTAACACACTCGGTGTGATGAGAGAAGAGAGACGGGGAAAAAAGCGCCCAGCGACGCAGTCTGGACCTCTGGGATTGTTCATGTAGAACATTCCTGCTCGAACTATTTCAACATCAAAATCCTAAACCGCACTTTCCAACTTCTAGTCTTGTTTTTACACCACATCTAATTGATCGACAATTCCCGAGCTCTGCATAAGGTTCAGATGGATGTATTCCAGCTCGGCTTCCTAATCACAGACCTGATAAATGTATTGAACGTTTCTAGCGTTTTTACTGATCCAACGCACCCACCCAGGAATGCTGTTCATAAGCTGATTAGATTAGATCAGGTATGTTAGATGTTTGGTTTTACACAAAACACAACCCAGCAGCTCGCTGACCAGATGTTCCTGAGTTAAAAATGGAGAATTTGAGCTTCAGGTTTCAACCCTCGTCCTGGAGCGAGGCTGTCCGGCACATTTTAGCTCTTTTTCCTGTTCAAACACAAACATATCGGCTATAGATTTTAACTGTTTTGAACACAAAATCATTAAATAAAACACTGTTGCCCATTTTGTGACCTCAGGACCATTTATAAAACTCTATAAATACGAGTGCTACTAGATTTTTCATAAAGAGTTCATTTTAGATGTGCAAAGTATTTGCTATAGTATGCAAACAAATTATAATAATAATATTCAAACAAAGTTATATAAGATATATTATAAACCTGCAATCCAGCCATCCTCTAGAACAAGGGCACACACACATTTTTGGCTTGCGGGCTACTTATAGAATGCCCCAGTCAAAATGATTCTACCTACACCAAAAAACATATATATATGTTTTTGGGTACACAAAACACTACAAAAAAATACACAGTTCGTTTTGCAGACCTCAGTTTTTAAGTCAGTTCCATTCAATTGAGATTTTTATTACTATTGTTTAATATTTAAACAGTTTTTTTTTTTTTTTTTTTAACCAATTGGAAATAAAATGTGTGCATGGTTAAAGATATATAAAATCGTATCAAATATAATTATAATATTTAAAAAAAATTTAATTAATCAAATTGATGCACTACACTTTTTTATTATATTGATTCAATTAAGTATTTATTAAATTGCCACAAATTAAATTGATGAAATTTAATTAAATAAATAGGAAAATGTAATTCAATTGAATAGTTTACATTTGTTAGACCCCATTTGGGTAATACAGATGTCTATGTAAGTGTGTGTGAGTGTGTGTGTGTGTGTGTGTGTGTGTGTGTGTGTGTTTACATTTTATATTAAATTTTCCAAAGCTATATCCTACTGAACTGTTTTCAGTGTACTTTACCAGTACGGTAAAGAATGTCTTCATTCCTTCGATCCTTCATTCTATTACTCCCTCGATATGTGGAATTTTCCAGATTTTATCCTTTTAAGAGAAATTCTTGAAGCTGCACATCTCTAAAGTATCTGTAGCGCTAGCGTTAGCCACTAGCCACTTCTTAATGCTAGCGATACGGATTCTTTAGCGTTTTCCTGCATGTGCAAAACAAATCTTATTGTCGGTTTGAAGTGATTAGCCACAGTGACACTGTGTAAAAATAAATTTTATTTATGTTTAATGAAAGTAAATCTCCATGGCATTTAATGACATAATTTGTTAGTTGATGTTTCTCAAAAAACTACAAAAAACAAGGTGTTTGCACACCAAAGACTATTTAAATTAGTATTTCCTCGATGTAATAAAAAAAGGGAGAATTTTCTTGAGACGTGACCTTGCAGAATGTGAAGGTCATGTGGGTGTGCTTGTGTTCATAGCTAAAATCAAAGCTGTAAAAATTATTTCAAATATCTCAGAATTATAAGCATGTCTAGACGTCCCAGAAAGTACTTTTTAAAGGTACAGACAACAAGGAGCTGTAAAAATACAGTATATTTCCCTACCTTAGAGATTTGCCTGGTGTAAAGTTAAATATTAACGCACCACGTATTAAACCTCGGCTCGTGCGTCTTCAACTTGCTTACATTTTTACATTACGTTTACTTTTTAATTCATTACATTACATTACATAGATTACATTCCAAAGTGAAATACTGAAGATTTTGGCGTGTAGCTCAGCACAAAGTATACTGAATTCGATCTAAAGCTTAAAGACCAAGTGTAAAGCTTCTGAAATCAGAGAAGATCCAACTTCTCCATTCCATCACAAATCCAAAATCGTTGATATGGTATTTATAAAATAAAGAGAAGTGTATTTTATTTACAGAAGGTCTCTATGAAATGTTGAAACAGGTTGAAACAGGTTGAAACAGGTCCTCATAATCCCTGAGCTCACACACAAATAAATAAACACACCGAGGAGTCACTATCCATTCACAAATGAGTCACTTTTCATCCTCCATTGTTTACTATTACTTCCTTTAACAACACAGTTGCTGACAGGCTCTCATTTCTCATAACCAAATTCAATTAGTCAAAGCTCTTCATATCTCTCCATCAGTACAAACATCCAGACTGTCACATCTGTTCATTTTAAAACCAAAAGATATCTCAAAACTACAAACAGGAACAAACTAACAGGAACAAACCGAGTTCAATGGGCAAAACTCTTTGGCAAGCATCTTTGTGTGTTTACAGGAGATAATACCGAATGTATCTTCATCTCTTAAACCCCAGACCTGGTTTGAAGAACATTAGAGATGATATCACTCAAGTCATGAAGAATCAGCAAATCTTCTTTATAGAAATGCAAATATTCATCCACCCTCACCCCCAGCACTGGAGCTCCCCAGGGTTGTGTTCTGAGCCCCCTGCTGTACTCACTGTACACATACGACTGTGTGGCCACTTCCAACTCCACCACCATCATCAAGTTTGCTGACGACACTGTTGTGGTGGGTCTGATCTCCAACAACGACGACACGGCCTACCTACAGGAGGTTAAAAACCTGGAGAGATGGTGCCAGGGGAACAACCTTCTCCTGAAGGTCAGCAAGACTAACGAGTTGATAGTGGACTTCAGCACGAAGCAGGAGCGGTCATACCAACCGCTAAACATCAATGGGACCCCAGTGGAGAGAGTGGACAGTTTCCAGTACCTGGGTGTTCACATCACACAGGACCTGTCTTGGTCCTGTCACACCAACACCCTGGTGAAAAAGGCCCGGCAGCGTCTGTACCATCTGAGACGCTTAAGGGACTTCCCTCTCAGGTGCGAAAGACTTTTTACACTTGTACAATTGAGACCGTCGCGAAGGGTAGCATCACTTCCTGGTTTGGGAACAGCACCATGCAGGACAGGCGAGCCCTCCAGAGGGTGGTGCCTGTCCTGCATGGTGCTGTTCCCAATTACATAAACCATCTTAAATTGTTTACTGATTTACTGTTTACTGCCATATCATATTTTGTATATACACCTTTTTTCTCATATATATCTTTATATATTCTTATATTTTATATAATTTTATACTTTATTTTTTATACTTTATTCTCCCCATCCTATTCCCTCATGCCGGACCGTCGTAATAAGCATTTCACTGCATGTCGTACCCTGTATGTATGTGATAAATAAAATTTGATTTGATTTTGATCGATTTGATATTCTGCCTTAAATGTTGAAAATATCACTGTCACATGCATGTTTTCCTCCTCGAGCCCTACGATTCGATGAACTGGTAACCACTTGATAGATGGTTTCTCATGAACAGCTTAAAGATTATTGAGATGAATAAAGATTTATAATTAATATAAACAGTGTACTACAATGAACAGCTCTGCTTTCAATGTCTGTCAGTGAACGATGATGGAATTGTAATGAATGGACATTCAGCGACACCCAGATAAAAATGGGCTCTTTTTGGTCTTCCAAAGGTTTCTTACTCATAACATCTCATTGAGTTTTTTCCTCACCGCTGTGGCTACTGGCTCACTTATTAGGTCTAAACTTATATATATAATTCATAATGCTGAAATATAATCTGCTTTTGTGAAGGGGAAGTAGTAGATTATACATTTACAGCATTTTTCAGATGCCCTTATCCAGAGTGACTTACAACTGAGCAGGAGAGGGTTAAGGGCCTTGCTCAAGGGCCAACAGTGGCAGCGGGATTTGAACCTTTTGATTCAAAGGCCAATGCCTTAACCACTGAGCTGCCACCTCCTTCTCCACCTGGAGCAGAGGTTCATGCTCTGGGTTCAATTTCCCCATAATCACCCTAGTATCTTGGGCCATTGAGCAAGGCCTTTAACCCTCTGTACTCCAGGGGTGCTCTATCATGTCTGAGCTCAGCTCTTTCTTTCTTTCTTTCTTTCTTTCTTTCTTTCTTTCTTTCTTTCTTTCTTTCTTTCTTTCTTTCTTTCTAAGATACGTGTCACACCTTCACCCGCTACCTTTAAAGCTGATTGGAAAAATATCTACACTACAAGAATACAATAATAATTACAATAGAATGAAATTGAATTGAAAAAAGAAAAAAAAAACACTTCGGCACAAAAAAAATAAATCCAATTAAATCCATTTACGGTTATGTTTATTATTGTGGCACAGTCCTTTTCTCACCAACCTCTGTTACTGTCGTTTTTTTTTCTTTCTATCTGCCACTGTTTTGTCATGCAGTAACGATTGAGTTGGAAAAATTACTAAACTTAACAACAAACACACTATTTTATTTGTATCCATTTATAGTTTCATTTAATGATAAGATACCAGCCATAAACAAGTAATAGCAGCTATAAACACTCGTTCCCTCAACAGCCCTCTATTGTATTTGTTTTCTCTCGAAGCTAACAAGAAAAAAGCAAATTGTAAATCTCTTGCTGCGATTCATTCTTCCTTTGCTGATCTTTTCAAAAGGAGGGTAATTTTGGGTTATTTTAAAAATCTGGCTAATTCATGCTTCTCAATGAGTCATCTGTGGTTTGGTGGAGGACACGCAAACATTTATTTATTGTCTGTGCATGTGTTCTTTTTTAGTGCAGAGTACACTCCCTTTGTGTTCTTTATACCGTATGTTCTTTCATCCCCTGACCCCAGAACTCTATGATTTCAAGAATATCAGACAGTACCATAATGTTTAGCTGGCTAAAATAACACCCTGTATGATTACAGGGCATTGTATAAAGGAGACAAAAGCAAACACCACCTTCCTGTGGTATTTATGGTATTTAAGTTTTGTATGGCTCTAAGAAGGTGTTTATACCATATAAATATCTCAGAGGTGGAGCCTAGGCACAGTAACATATACTGTATACTGGGACTGGGACATTTATATGTGAATAAAACTGTGATTTATGTGATAATTGGCAATAAAATGTAATTTTTTAGTCTGGAGATTAAGTGAGAGCAATTGTAACCAGGAGGTTATACTGTAACTCATGGCAGTGCAGCCAGACTAAAGCATTCACCATATGCACATTTATGGCATTCAGCAAACCGCCTTATCCAGAACCACATACGATGACCTTGTTTTTATATAAATTAAGTTTGATAGCGTTACTCGAGGACCAAGAAGTGAAATTCTTAAGATCTTCTTAAGATCTTTTGATCAGAATTCCAACACCTAAGCAATTCACAAATTTCTACCACTCAGTTACCGCTTCCCACTTACAAATGTTCACTACTGAGCTACCACTTCCCACTTAGAAATTTCTACAACTGAGTTGCCACTTCCCACTTACTATTTTCCACTTCCCACTTACAAATTTCTACCACTGGTCTATGATTTTTCCTTAATAGTTTCTACCACTGAGCTACTACTTCCTACTTACAAATTTCTACCACAGAACTACTATTTCCCACTTTGAGTTACCACCTCCCAGTTATAGATTTCTACCACTGACCTATGACTTTCCACTTACTAATTTCTACTGCTGTGAAATACCATTTACCACTTACAAATTTCCACCACTGAGCTACAACTTCCAACTTACTAATTCCCACCACTTAGCTATGACTTCCAACTTACAAATTTCTACCACTGAGTTACCACTTCCCACCTACACATTTCTTCCACTGAATTACCACTTCCCTCCTAAAATTTTTTTACCTCGGAGTTAGAACTTCCCATTTACAGACTTCTACTACAGAGCTACCACTTCTCACTTACAATAATTTCTACCTCTGAGTTACCACTTTCTTCTTACAAACTTCTACTATGGAGCTACCACTTCCCACCTACAAGTTTCTATAAGTCCTATGCTGTTTTTGTCTGAAAGCAGACTTTGCCCACATGACACGCTCCATAACACACTTCACCCACTCGGTTAATAAAAGTACTGTAGCCGTGACTACGCAGGGTCTCTGACCCTTGTTCCACCCGGATGCTGTGCACTTCTGAGGCTTTCTCCTTGGCTGTTTAGGCCTAAATTATCAGCTACAAGCTCAAATGATCAAAACAGCTAACAAACACAAGCTGTACGTAAGAGCTGTTTCAACTTGATGCGTATTGCTTGCGACTTGTGCGCGTTCAAGCCGTATTCTTGAAACAGACTGTTAACAAGGCATGCTGTTCTCTCATGTAGCTCAAAGCACAGACAGCTTAAACACTGGGCTTGGATTAAGACCAGTCTTAACCTAAATGCACTGTTTATGGTCTTGTCAAATCGAATTTTACACTCGAAGTGCATCCAGAAAAGAAAATGGCTCCGAACAGGAAGATTGATAAGAGAGTTTAGGTAAATATGCTTCCTCCATCCTCTATAAAGTCACAATATACTACAAATTGCTGTTTTCTCCAAACAAAGAGACATTAAACCATATTTCTCCTGCATGATGAAACACATTGAGTGCAATATCAGTCAGAAACCCATCGCAGTATTACTTATAGCCCCTCAAAATAGACCTGCTATTACATCCATAAAAGCAAGGCTACATGCAATATACTACAGCAAATGTAAGGCTTTTATCCGGTGGCCTATAAATTCTAAACACTTTCACAAACCATAAACACCACAGCAAAGAAAAAAAAACACCAAACCAAAACAGAAATGCAACAACAAAACCAAAAGACGCCACAGAAGATCCTTTAACAGTTCAACATTATCATAGAACAGAAATTGCTTATCTTTACTACACATCCCATGCTCATGCTGAGAAATCAAGGTTCTAGGAAGAAAGAAAGGTTCTACTGGTCCTCGTATGCATGCCTTTTTTAACAAAAAGCTTCATATGATGATATTGTTTGACGCATTTTTTTTAATTTGTTGTTCTGCTATTATTGCTTTGAGAATTCTGTAAAAAATTTAATCAAGATGAGATACAATAAAAGATATGCTGGTTTAAAGTTTATATATGCAAAAGGTTCTGCAGGTTGGGGGTTAAAGCCCTGTATCACCAAGCTGCCATTCCTAGGGGCCCCTTGAGCAAGTCCCTTAACCCTCTGTGTTCCAGGGTCCAACATCGCTGGGATATGTGAAGAAAGTATTTCATTATGCTGGAAAAAAAACCCAATGCGGCAAGTATAAAGCACCTTTCTTTCTTTCTTTCTTTCTTTCTTTCTTTCTTTCTTTCTTTCTTTCTTTCTTTCTTTCTTTCTTTCTTTCTTCCTTCCTTCCTTCCTTCCTTCCTTCCTTCCTTCCTTCCTTCCTTTCTTTCTTTCTTTCTTTCTTTCTTTCTTTCTTTCTTTTTTCCTTCCTTCCTTTCTTTCTTTCTTTCTTTCTTTCTTTCTTTCTTTCTTTCTTTCTTTCTTTCTTTCTTTCTTTCTTTCTTTCTTTATTTATTTCCCTCTATTCCAATGTTTCTTCTATAGCTTTAGTATGAATTACTAAAATTCTGAAAATGTGTCTAATGCCCAAAATATTAGATATCGCAAAACTCAACTGGAATTTGTCCCTAAATAGTATTATTTTGTTAAGTACATGCGAAAGCACACTTTTTTTGTGGCTGTGTTCAGTGTTCTTCAGTATATAAATTCTAAAGGCAACACGTCTCAGTTACATGTACATTATTTTGAAAATATCAGATCTCGGTCACATGATGTACTGAATGGAGGTGGTTGATTAGCGGTTAAAGCATTTGGATCCAAAGGTCATGAGTTCAAATCCCAGTTGCACCAAGTCAAATTCTTACATTATAAAAAGTAAAAGCACTGGAAACGTCTAATTTCATTCACAAGACCGAAGCTGGATTTACCTAAAGGGACCTGTTCTCTCAAAAAGGTTACACGAAATTTCAAAAAATGAAGGCAAGGTGGTTGGATATTATTCAAGACTGTTCAAACGCAGTCGTAAGGAAAAAAGGTTTGAACTCTTAGCCGCATCCCGAACCCTAAGCCTACGTGAAAATCAAGTCGGACGAGAGCATGTGGCCCGCATAAGCTTTTAAGAATTTATTACATTGTCATTTTTATTGGGTTTTGTGGGAAAAGCAAATACAAATATTCCCCAGTTACTGACAAAGGCTGTAACTCAGAGGCACAGTTCACAGAAAATGCACACAGCGTTCCACATTCAAGACATGCCAGGATTTTTCTAAGCCAATCAAACCTTTGATCATCCTGCATCTGATTTTTATCTTGTACTCGGACCTTTTATTTCTTCCCCAATTTCTAAACAGAATCGGAACGAAAACCATGAGGCACAAATCTGCCGTTACCTGAATCGTTGAAGAAATGGACCTTGATTTAAAGTGTCGTGGTGGATGCAGAAAGTTCACGGATGTCGGATCGACACTTTGCAGTCGTTTCACAATGACAGAAAGCCACACTCTGAAATCTTCCTCTTGGCAGCGGGAGAAATGAGAGCACATGCCAGTATACTAATTCCAAACAGATAGGCAGGACGCAAGCACGGAAAGAGTGCTCGGCTCCAGCCAAAACCTAAATACCACAGATCCCTAAAGGAATGCCTACACAATTAGTGCACAAAATGCTCAGACCGGAGGGACGCATCCGAGTTGGCTTGTTACGAGCCTTCAGATGAGCAAGACAATCCCATTTCTAAGAAAACCATTAGTCTAATATCATTCCCATAAAGAACTGCAGAAAACCTTGAAAGTATTGTTTTATGACTCGCTTTACACAAAACCAAATGGCGAATAAAAAAAAAGCCAGATCTTAAAGCACCTCTATTGCGAAACCCTGCTGTTAGCGGTTACCGTGAGCACCAGATTTCTTAATGACGGAAATGATGTTGCCAGAAATAGCGCTAATTCCGTATGAGTCACAGCCTTTCAAAGAGAAAGAGACATAGACTCAACCATAACAGATATATCTGCCCAGACGTTATTAACTTTACCCTATCATTACATCCTGCATGTGCAACAAACATACATAAAAATTTAAGATCTCGCCCTAATAAAGTTCCCTCCCACTAGCTAGCTATACTCCACAGAAACATAAAGAGTATCTGAAAATCATACGTGACTGCATTACAAGTTCAAAATCTCCAATTCCTATATGACTTGAGTAAAAGTCTTCGAGTATCTGTTTAAACAGTACTCGAGTTTTTGACTCGTATTGAACGCAGACTCAAATATGCACCAGTCCTCAACACCGAGACACGCGTTAGCGAAAAGTCAAAAACAGTTGTGTTTTATTTCAAATCAAATTGTACATCTCAACACTGCATTGACCGTCAATACGACAACCTCTTCAGAACGCCACAATCAAACAGAGATCAAAGAGGAAAAGGCAAA
>JBCEWE010000201.1:67500-75000 GCA_039877035.1 Silurus lanzhouensis | reverse complement strand
ACACACACACACACACACACGGCTCATTTTAATCTCTCTTTGGTGCGCAATAACAGAAGGAACAATATGTTAAATATTTAATTGGCTAATTATAATTAGCAATAATAATGTTGAGTAAATGCACAGTGTTTTTTTATTATAGGGACAAACACATTTGCACCCTCACACATCTTTTGCATGCGCAGTGTTTACCGTCTCATTGTGCGGTCTGCATTTTAGGTCATGTCCAATGCCCATCCATTGGACATGACCTAAAGTGACCTGTGTGCACATCCATCCAATTATCCATCTATCCTCGCATCCATTGGACATTGGATTGACGTATCCAATGCCCATATTACTGAAATAATTAAAAAGTCTTCTGAATTCTGAAATAATGTTTTTATTAGCCTATGATTACGTTGTTTATACACCTACTAGTGTGAGTTGCTCTAAAAACAAAATTTGGAGTATTCTTGAATCATTGATTTGGATTATATACAGTGGATGGATGTTTGCAAATTAGTTCAAAATTAGTCCCTTTCAAAAGCTATAAAAAAGAAGGAAAGCTGCTTTAGTAATAACAGGAACTTGTTGCATGTCCATTCATGTACCATTCTGTCATTTATGATGTTTTTGTAACAACATATAACTCTATATAACCCAAATAAGGCTCTGGGTTAATGATTGGAAGGTTGCGGGTTCAAGCCCCGCTATCACTGAGCTGCCACTGTTGGGCCCCTGAGCAAGGCCCTTAACCCCGGGGGTGGTGTATCATGGTGTAAGAATTTCACTGTGATAATCATAAACCCATTTTCCTTATAACAGTGTGATTTATTTGTCTGTCTGATGTCTATGAAATAGAGATACACATAATAAATTAATACATAAAAAAAATAAAATAAAATAAAATAAATTTGCTGAAACACTGACCTTCAATACCCAAGATGCCCTTCTGCTTGTTTTCTTCAGACACTTCAAACTTATCGATGATGTCCAGGCAGAACTCAGTTGTCACATTAGACATCTGGGGTTTGAGGGAGACAGTTGAGAGTCAACACTCTCAGATACGTACGTCATGGTTTTCTCAATTTCATAACAGATTTTAAACTGACATAAATCCTGTCTCTCTCTGTGTGTGTGTGTGTGTGTGTGTGTGTGTGTGTGTGTGTGTGTGTGTGTGTGTGTGTGTGTGTGTGTGGTAAAAATTTAGACGAGAGCAAATTTGTAAAACAAATCTTGCAAAAGCCACTAGACTACAATTCTAATCTTCTGTAAAAGCAAAAGGAGACACACAGAAAAAATAATGCAGATATTAATAAGTGAAGGATGCAGACTAGATGGGGGGGGGGTGTAGATAGATGGCTAAACAAAGAACTAAAATTAAAAATTTCAGTTATAAGAGTATTGGTTATAAGAAACCAAATAATCTACTGAAAAAGCCACTAAAGATGGATGGATTAATGGATGGCTGGATAATTGGAAGGATGGATGGATGGATGGATGGATGGATGGATGGATGGATGGATGGATGGATGGATGGATGACTCAATGGATAAATGTGTAAATGGATGGATGGATCAATGAATGGATAGATAGATAGATAGATAGATAGATAGATAGATAGATAGATAGATAGATAGATAGATAGATAGATAGATAGATAGATAGATAGATAGATAATAAATGATTAGATAAATACATATGAGAATAAATGTAATGGATGGACAATGCATGAATAGACAAATCAATAAAAAATGTGCCTTAAAAAAAGCAGTAATCCAATAAATCACCTTAAAAAGCCAGTATCATATTTTTAACGGATGGATGGATGAATGGATGGATAGATAGATGTCTAGATGGGCAGATGAATAAAAATGTGCTCAACCCACTAAATCACCTGCTCCCCCTCAGTGAAATAAAAACCATCTGCTCTGTTGATTTTTTTTCTTGGGTCCTGTGTAATTTCACTACAGAAGCAGATCTTTACTTCAGACAAAGTGAAAATATAGAAAGAAAAAAAAAAACAGAACGGAAAGAATGCAGCACTTCAAAACTGCAATACTGGAAAAACATATTCTTTAGATTAATAAATGGATTCTAAATAAAAATGTTGACGTGAGAATTGAGGTCAGGGCAGAGTGCAGAAGCAGCATTAGGACCCTCACAGACTGTATTAAAAAGTGGTTTGGTGATGAAAGAAATGAAATAAAAAAATAAATCAAAAGATAGAAATACATAAAAAGCATAAAAGCATAAAAAATAACCTGCTTGTGTGGAACATTATATTGTCCCCAGTTGTACCACAGAGCTCAGTAGCTGTCAGGCTGACGACCATGACGCAGAAGCGGAGGTGAGTCAATCATGGTTTATTGAAAACAGTTCAACCAAACAACACTCACATATGCCGAGGAGAGAAGCAAACTAAGATATCCACTCGAGACGAGTAATCCACAACGGAAGTTAAAGTCCAACGAAAAGCAAAACGAAAGTAAACCTCCTATGGCCAAGAGTAGTCCACCACGGAACGGGGTTGGGAAACGGAACCAGCGGGGAATGCTGGCGGTCGAGCAGCCACGGGGAATCACCAGCATGACATTCAAGAACCGACAGCCTGTGACTCGAGAACGTGAGTTTATATAGTCTGATCCGTAACGAGCCACAGCTGTCGGTCGTTCAGGCAGGCACGGGATAATGAGGAACCATGACAGCTACTGAGGGGGGCGTGGCAGGGTGCATCTCTGACAGCTACTGAGGGGGGCGTGGCAGGGTGCATCTCTGACAGCTACTGAGGGGGGCGTGGCAGGGGAATCCCTGACAGTACCCCCCCTCCAGGGGCGGCACCTGACGCCCCAAAACCCACCAATGCCAGGCTGGCCGGGGCACTCTGAGGAAGGCCTCTCTAACCAACCCGGGACAAAGGAGGCCCCGTGAGCATCGCAGTAGAACAGGGGAAGATCGAAAGGGGCCCAAGGCAAAGCGGCGTCCCCAGTCGGGATCAGGGACGGGTCAGCGGCCCTCAAAACGACCGGAAGCTGAGCCAAGCTCTTGGCGGAGACCAGCGGTGGCGCGATCTCCACGACGTGGAACCGGAACCGTACGCTGTCCACAGCGAAGGCCGGAGGCCGGGCGATCTCCACGGCGTGGAACCGGAACCGTACGCTGTCCACAACAAAGGCCGGAGGCCGAGCGACGTCCACGGCGGAGACCGGAGGCCGAGCGACGTCCACGGCGGAGACTGGAGGCCGAGCGACGTCTACGGCGGAGACCAGAGGCCGAGCGACGTCCACGGCGGGGACCAGAGGCTGAGCGACGTCCACGGCGGAGACCAGGAACACAGGGGCGCCCTCGGCAGGACGCTGAACCGGAACGACACCCTCGGAGGGCCTCTGGAGAGCTTTGCCGTCGTCAGGGGGATCTGGAGGGCCGACGTCGCCATGCGGGGAACCTGGAGGCCCGAGGAGGACTTGGGGGCGAGCCTTCGCCCTGAGGAGGACTTGGGGGCGAGCCGTCGACCTGAGGAGGACCTGGGGGCGAGCCGTCGACCTGAGGAGGACCTGGGGGCGGGCGAGCCTTCGCCCTGAGGAGGACTTGGGGGCGAGCCGTCGCCTTCTGTGAAGCCCGGGGGCAAGCCGTCGCCTTCTTCGCGGGCTGGCAGCTGTACGACGATCTCTACGCGGCCAGGCGGCAGTACGACGATCTCTTCGCGGCCAGGCGGCGATACGACGACCTCCTTGCGGCCAGGCGGCGGTACGACGATCTCTTCGCGGCCAGGCGGCGGTACGACGATCTCTTTTCGGCCAGGCGGCGGTACGACGATCTCTTCGCGGCCAGGCGGCGGTACGACGACCTCCTTGCGGCCTTTGAACGGGGCTGAGCTCTCTTGGGGATTCTGTGGCGGCCCGGCGCTCTCGTGATGACTCTGTGGCGGCCCGGCGCTCTCGTGACGACTCTGTGGCGGCCCGGCGCTCTCGTGACGGGTCTGTGGCGGAGAGGCGCTCTCGTGACGGGTCTGTGGTGGAGAGGCGCTCTCGTGACGGGTCTGTGGCGGAGAGGCGCTCTCGTGACGGGTCTGTGGCGGAGAGGCGCTCTCGTGACGGGTCTGTGGCGGAGAGGCGCGCTCCTGGAGCCACTGTGGCGAAGAGGCGCGCTCCTGGAGCCACTGTGGCGAAGAGGCGCGCTCCTGGAGCCACTGTGGCAAAAAGGGCGCGCTCCTGGAGCCACTGTGGCAAAAAGGGCGCGCTCCTGGAGCCACTGTGGCAAAGAGGCGCGCTCATGGAGACAATGTGGCAGAGAGGCGCGCTTGTGCCGGGTCTGTGGTGGAGAGGCGCGCTCGTGAGGGGTCTGTGGCGGAGAGGCGTGCTCGTGAAGACACTGTGGCAAGAGGCGCGCTCCTGGAGACACTGTGGCGGAGAGGCACGCCCACGGGAACCTCGAAACAGGGCAGCAGAATGCTGGGATGCCAGGGCGCGCTCGCAGACGCTCGGAGATGGTGCAGAGCGTCCACGAGAACCCTGGAAAACAGCAGCGCGCTTGTACTGACCATGGGGCAGAGCCGTGTGTCCGTGGAAGCCCTGGAACTGAGCCTCGCATTCTTGGATGCCCAGGGATGGAACCGAGCACCAGTGAGAATCCTGGAACGGAGCTGCGCGCTCTGAAGCACCTTGGAATGAAGCTTCTTCATCCTCAAGGGGACTGTCGTGGAGATCCGCCACCTCCATCCCACACATCCCCAGAAGAAGCTCACAAAATTCGGCGAGTGAGCCAAAATTGCCCCCTTTGGCGCTCCATAATCTGTTGGTTTCTGAGAGAGCATCACCAGACAGGAGAGAAACGCAGAAGGCGATCTTGGCTCGTTCGGAGGGAAACTGGGAAAAATTTTCCTCCACATACTCGCCAATGTTCCTCAGAAACCCGCCCAATTCTTCTCCTTTCCCGGAGAAGCGAGCCGGAAATCCCCTCGCGCTCGCGGAGGGGCGTGGCGCAGCCGCGCTCTCATGATCCGGCGTCTGTGGCTTTGAGCCGCGAGGAGCGGCATGGAACTTCCGAAGCCGGGTTCGGCTGCCGATCCATCGCGGGCGAAATCGCGGGAGGGCGATTCCACTTTCGGTTTAGGTCGGTTCTTCTGTCAGGCTGACGACCATGACGTGGAAGCGGAAGTAAGTCAATCATGGTTTATTGAAAACAGTTCAACCAAACAACACTCACATATGCCGAGGAGAGAAGCAAACTAAGATATCCGCTCAAGACGAGTAATCCACAATGGAAGTTAAAGTCCAACGGAAAGCAAAACGAAAGTAAACCTCCTATGGCCAAGAGTAGTCCACCACAGAACGGGGTTGGGAAACGGAACCAGCGGGGAATACTGGTGGTCGAGCAGCCACGGGGAATCACCAGCATGACATTCAAGAACCGACAGCCTGTGACTCGAGAACGTGAGTTTATATAGTCTGATCCGTAACGAGCCACAGCTGTCGGTCGTTCAGGCAGGCACGGGATAACGAGGAACCATGACAGCTACTGAGGGGGGCGTGGCAGGGTGCATCTCTGACAGCTACTGAGGGGGGCGTGGCAGGGAGCAACTCTGTCAGCTACTGAGGGGGGCGTGGCAGGGGAATCCCTGACAGTAGCAGACCCACTTTCATTTGTATTGCACAGGCTATGAACTGTCCAAAGCATTTTAGACTGGTGATTTCCAGATAAAGAGAAAGAAAGATTCCGGAAGTACAGACTGCATTTAATATAAATGATTACATGAACACATGTAACTGTTGTGGATGAAAAGCCATAAAACTTTTCAGTGCATTAATATTTGTTATTAAATATGAATAAACTCCAACCTATATTATCACACCTGAGGTCCTTGAGGCCTCTCTGGATGTTTTCTAATGATTTTAATGTATTAATCTGTGTAACAGACTTTTCACACCTAATTCTCAAGAACTAATCCATCGTTAACCTCTGACCTTTTGCTCCACCCGCAGGAAGTTCCCCAGCTCCTCAGCTGTCAGGTGGTCTTTTTTGTCACTGAAGCACATTAGCAGCAGGAAAAGGTCTCGTCTTAAAGACATCATCTTATAGAACACGCTGAACTCCTCGAATGTTAACGTTCCCTGCTGGTCGTCTGTATCTGCTTCCTGTAACGTCGGACAAAACACAGGATAGAAATGACATTTTCTTTATTCGTTTCATTAAATCTCTTCATATTGAGTCCAATACTGTGGTTTAGTTTAAAATTATTTACATTTACATTGGGTCTCATTTAGACAATTGAGGGTTAAGGGCCTTACTCAAGGGCCCAGCTGGGACTTAAACTTACAACCTTCTTATCAGAGGCCCACTATCTTTACCCTCTAAACTAACATTTCCCCATATCCCTTCTTCCCCAAACTCATTAATGAACAAATGAGCTTACATGCTGTAACACTAAAAGATTGATGGTCTTCTGAGCTCCTCTCGAGTCCTGCTGTGATGTTTTCTTAAAATGGCCCTTTTCCCCCAGGCATTTCTTTTTTTAAACTTACAAGCAGGATCATTCCATCACCCTTAACTACTATATATATATATATATATATATATATATATATATATATATATATATATATATATATATATATATATATATATATATACATATTATCGCCCGCATTTGTTAGTAAGTAATAAACTTTCTTTCGGCTTCTCCCATTAGGGGTCGCCACAGCAGATCATCCGTATTCATTTGTTAGTAAGTAATAATTAGTAATAATATAAATAAAGGAAAGGGGAGGAAAGGAAAGGAAAGGAAAGGAAAGGAAAGGAAAGGAAAGGAAAGGAAAGGAAAGGAAAGGAAAGGAAAGAAAATTGAAGGAAAGGAAGGAAAGAAAATGAAAAAAGGAATTTAATTAAACGAAACAGAATAAAGGGAAAGGAAAGGAAAGGAAAGGAAAGGAAAGGAAAGGAAAGGAAAGGAAAGGAAAGGAAAGGAAAGGAAAGGAAAGGAAAGGAAAGTAAGGGAAGGGAAAGGCTATCAAATGAAAGTAAATAAAAGAAGAAAAGAAAATGAAAGAAAATAAATCAAAAGAAAAGGAAAAAAAGAAAAGAAAAGAAAGGGGTGTGGTCTCTGACATTAAACAGTGTAAAATGCTAGTCTTTATTGCGATACACTTTATTGTAACTGATTTGTCATAGACAGGTTTTGATCCCAGCATTTCTGTCTGCAGCAAATCCAACATCTGACCTTTGCCAAAAACACTAAAAACCCAAGCACTTCCTGCTATCTGGCTTTAGATTAGGCTGATATAAGACCCTTGTGAGCCGGCGTGTTCTTGAGACGGACCACAGGTCAAGCCTGGCTGACAACCGAACATCGTGCCACTAACAGGACAAAAGGATTGTGTTTGAAATCTATATAAATCTCCACTCACCTTGATCCCTTATATCCTATCTCATCTTCTCTGCCTTTTACAAAAGTCTTCTTTTTCCCTCTCTATTCCCACCCTTCATCCATTATTCTATACTTTTTATTGAGTGAGAAAAACA
>JBCEWE010000201.1:12500-62500 GCA_039877035.1 Silurus lanzhouensis | reverse complement strand
CCATTAAGGCTTATGGTACCTCACAAACTTATAGTCATAAATGCATTTTAACTAAATAAATATCACCTCTCTTAGCAATCAGTGAAGAAGTTCTTTGCTTTTCCCACTCATCCCCCCACCCTGCCCATATAAAGGATATTGGTCGTGGGTTCGTTGTCTTTTGGCCAATGAGTCCTCATCACTGATGCCTGCCATCAGGTACCTGAGTCCCGTCACCCAAGTCCTTGCTTCCTCAGCATTGGATGTCACCAGGTCTAGAGAATCCATGTGGTTGCCATGGTAAATGGTGAAACAGCATCCGGGGTCTAAGTTTCCGTCAGCATGCCGATGAAAGACATCACTCTGTCGACCTTCGGTAACCTTGTAGAGTGAATCAATGGTGACTGAGAAAAAAAACACCGAGACAATTTTCAAATCAGTACCTCAGCAAACATATACAAAAGCAATCTAAATAAAAATTGACTTACAAACCGAAAGGCAAACAGTAACTGTGGTAAGATTAAATCGGGCAAACGATTTAAAAAAATTTTTAACCGAAGGCGATGCAGAATAGTGTTTTCTATAATGAACATATCAGATCATTGAGGGTAAAGAAATATTCAACCAGCCACAAACTGGCATCGTATATTCTCTTGATCAATTTTCTCACTTTTACTGAACGCAAAATCGGTGTGTAACGAATCATTGCATTTCTGTCTCGCACTCACTGTCGCCGTCACCCTGTCTCTCTTTTATACACCTCCGGGAGAGCATCTCCATCCAAATCTTCATTATCACGGGCGTAGCAGAAGTTCTTCATAAACAGTATCCGAAATATTACACAGTAGCTAATGGAAAATCTGTTCTTTATCCATAACATGATCACGAACGTATCGGCATACATCATCGGCAGAGCGAGAGAGCGTTCCTTCATATCAGAGCTGTCAAAAGCAACCTCCTTCAACAGGCAACGAGCTGGACACAATCTGCTCCTGTTTCTTTTTTTCCTTCTTCTTTTTTAATTATGTAAATGGAGAGAAACAAAGAGGCTTATCTTGTACAGACAGACTTTTTAAAGTGAAAGCAGACAGAAATGTGAACTAGAATTACAAAAATGAAGTATGAATTGAGGGAGACGGAAAGAGAGATAACGATTGACAGTGGCTATTTGTCATTGTGTTTGGGCTTTGATGCCTCTAATGTGTGTTGACAATCAAATCAGAGGACCTCGCTGGCTGAGGGTGGAGAGTAGAGATTATTATTTACCCCATGAGCCACCTACTCTGCACAATGAACAAAGCACTTACATGGGCTAATCCCTGACCCATTCAGACCTGCTTAATTTACTAAAAAGAGAGTTAAAAAAAGAAACATGCTTACACCTGAGCAGTACATTACATGTCCAGCTTAAGACTGGCATATGGCATACAACAGGACGACTCCTGTATTGGATTGGAGAGTATGTACTTGCATAATCCAAGGCCTCTGAATGGGTATCCAAGCACCAAAATTATGAAGCATGAAATATAATGTCATAAATGATGTTATTTCTGGGGTTCAAACACCATGAATGCAGGAAACATATAGTTTTATGTGTTTTCATTTTTGGAGTCCAAACACCAAAAAAGCAATGGCCATATTATCAAATATAGGTTATTTTTAGGGGTCCAAGCACCAAAAATGCAGGAGCCATATCATCATACATATATTACATTTAGAAGTCCACGCATCAAAGATACAATGGCCATACTGTATCGTCACATATAGTTTATTTTGGTGAAGTCCAAGCACCAAAGACAAAATGGGCAAATTATCTGTCTAAAAAACAAAGGTAAAAAAGCCATATTATTATTTAAATGTACATTTTTTGGGTCCAAGCACCAAAGATGCAGTAGCTATATCATTATGCATGCGTATATTAAATGTAGGGGTTTAAGCACCAAAGATAAGGTAGGTATATCATTATGCATAGGTTCATTTTAGGGGTCCAAGCACCAAATATACATTAGCAGTATCATCATACATACAGTATATTAAATTAGATGCAATAGATAATCTCAGAAAAATCTATTGAATCATAAAGAAAAATGATAGATTTCACCACACACACACACACACACCCACACACACCCACACACTCATATATATATATATATATATATATATATATATATATATATATATATTAGGGCTGTCAATCGAATAAAATATATAATCGTGATTAATCGCATGATTGTCATGAGTTAAACACATATTATTATCTGCTCTAAATGTACCTTAAATTAATACTTTTCAAGTTTTTGGAATTTTAATCAACATGCTCATGGAGAAATGATGATGCTTTATGCAAATATATGTTTATTATTAAAGAAACCATATTCAACACAATGCATGAAAACAAAATATTCTTGTAAATGGGTTAAAATAATTATGTTTTAAATATTAAAATCATCAGGACATCAAAAGGAACTTTTGCTTTGTTTCCACGCCGACGGTTTTAATTGCCGTATGAGCGCACCATGGCGGATTTTGGTGCTCGATTTGAGACTTGGCACATCAGTAAAACAAATGTTTAGCGACTAAAAATTATTTTTGGCTGGAGAGTTGTTTTTATCCGAGTAAAGAAAGGAATAAATGTGCGTTGCGTTGAAGGTTTAAATTTCACCTCTGTTACATTTATTTATATATATATATATAAAGACAATTCTCTTTAGATGTGCATGTTTTTTGGACTTTTGTGTGGTAATGTGTGTATATATTTGTGCTTACTCTTAGCTTTCTCACTCTTGCGGGAAGGCCTCCAGCGGATACAGGAGCGATGCTCGTCCAGGTAGAAGAGGCGAACCAGGCCTTTAGAGCCATTCTTCAGTTTCACCATCTGAGTGCCTGACTGCATCACACTCATACATCGCTCAACTGTAAAGACACACACATAACAGTGAGTTGATAGCAAGTAACGACCAAATTTTAAATAGATGCAACCATTTTTACCCCTATTAGAAAGAAACACCAAAATATCTGACCGCAGGAAATTTAAGGTTAAAACACAGGTTCCTTTTTTATAGTTAACAGATCGACAGGCGTCTTCACGATCCTGATATGAATAAGTAGTAATTGGCCACAATCTGCCTCTGCACGAAGAGTGAGAACGGTGTGTCATGTACAGGGTGGAGGTAATTATGGATGGGACAGTGGAACGAACACAAAGCTGACAGAATAACACACCAGATTCCAGAAATGGAAAGACGAGCACAGATATCCAGGGAGACCTCCACTGATGCAATGCTGCAGAATTCGCCTGCAACCATAACAGTGCGTAATGAGGCATCTAGCGGGAGCCGAACTCAAATTTAGCTTCACAAGGACTGGTAGCTCTTCCAGCTTCAAAAAGTAAATAAACTCTGCTTCTCTGTGAAGATAGATTGTAGAGGGCAGCAGATGCAGGACGAGAGAGATGGAAATTGAGAAAGAGAGTACTGAGTGAGTAATGCTTGTCTATGCTGTTTCTCAGACCGACTTCGCTCACAGCATGGTTGCTCTGAAGTCTTGTACTCAGAAGAACAACAGCACTGATATAAAAGACGATCTGACAAGCTGACTGTGTACGTCTACCCAGAAATCCAGAGATGTGTGAGTAAGAGATAAAGCAGAGAAAGTAAGCAAATTCCCCCATAAATTAAGTAAGGATGCCAAACAAGCAGGTAGCATTGCTGCTTCACAGCTTCCGAGTTCCAGGCTCTGTTTCACACTGTCTTTACCATGTGTAATTATTGTTAATAATAATGTAATTGTAGTAATAATAATAATAATAAGATGCTGCTTTTGGTATTTAAATTAAATCTTTTGTATCATTTTGAACGATAATACGGCAAATCTGCAAAGACAAGAGTTTTAGTTGACTAAGGCATAACATTTGGACCACCTGCCTAATATTGTGTTGGTCCCCTTTTTGCTGCCAAAACAGTTTTGACCCATCAAGCATTAAAAACTTCTTCAGCAATTTGAACTACAGGAGCTTGTCTGTTGGATCGGACCATTGTTCCTTCCTTGGAGCACTTTTGATAGATTCTGACCACTGCAGCCCAGAAACATCCAACAAGAGCTGCAGTTTTGAAGATGCTCTGACCCAGACGTCTAGACGTCACAATTTGTCAAACTCGCTTAAATCCTTACGGCCATTTTTCCTGCATCTAACATCATCTTTGAGGACAAAATGTTCACTTGCTGCCTAATAAATAAATCCTCCCACTAACAGGTGCCATATATATCGGTGTATATATTTAATTAAAAAAATGTTTTACATAGCTGATGGTTTCTTAAGTCTGCCATCTTGTGAACCAGTATTGATTTTTTTCATTGATAGAGGCTTTAAAGTACTTTTGTACGTTGCTCTGAATAAGGACTTTTGCTGAATGTCAGAAATGTGAATGGAAATAATCAAATCATAGTTAGATGACTACAAATTATTGATTATTTTAGATTCTCTCTTAGCATCACTCCGGAATTTGGTGCTGGATCTTGCCTCATACTGCGTCTTTCACGGCTAAATTTATGATCCATTTGAATGTCGGATGAGTTGCCATGTGGAGATGTTCAGTACCTGAAAATCATACGTGAGCAAAAAAAAAAAGATCCCTTTCTGCAAAACATTACAAGGTTAAAAGTCAGCAATTTTAGTATTATTTATTTAAAAGTCTTTGTGTATCTGATTTGAACAGTACTTGAGTATTCGAA
The DNA here is from genome assembly GCA_039877035.1 of Silurus lanzhouensis. Taxonomy (NCBI): domain Eukaryota; kingdom Metazoa; phylum Chordata; class Actinopteri; order Siluriformes; family Siluridae; genus Silurus; species Silurus lanzhouensis. The sequence goes on along the minus strand of JBCEWE010000201.1, from coordinate 57,787 downwards.
TCATATTGTACGATGCACTAGTCCTCAACACCAAGACACGCGTTAGTGAAAGTGAAAACTAGAAAATAGCCCAAAAATGTACACTAACGCAGTACATTTACTCATATACTTAACATCGCTGTTGCTATTACTGTTATAGGATCGAGTGATACCCTTATCCAGAGTGCCTTACAACTGAGCATTAGAGGGCTCAAGGACCCAGCAGTGCAAGCTTGGTAGTGCTAGGATTCGAGCTCCTGACCTTCTGATCCAAGGTCCAATAAGCTACCACCACCACCACCACCACACCATAGTGAACATATTATGCTTTAATATTGGGTGTTGTGTTTAGGGTTCATTTTATAAAATGCTCATATTTGCCCAGAGAATGTGTGATAAAATATTTGTGTTTCTTTTTTTTTAATCAGGCATCTTTAAAGGTAATACATTAAAACCAGGCACGTCTGAATGCCTTGTATTGGGATGTGCATAAACAGGAACGTGAGTTGAATTATTGGAAGGAAGCGTTAGAGAGGAATGAAAGGCAATTATCTACACCCAAACACACACACACACACTCACACACACACACACACACACAAACACACACATACACACACACACACACACACGCAGATATTCTCATATGAATCGTTACAAAAGTGGAAGCTCAAAATCTTTTGCTGGAGGCGAGAGAAGATTTGCTCGTCAACACTTAAGAGTCTTTTCCTCCCAGCAGCCCACAGTGGCTGTGAAAACAAGCCTGAAGTAATCCAAAGACTTCAAATACAACAAACACACGCACACACACTTTTTCACTCTCAATCAGGGTATAAAAACAGTCTATATACAGTATAAATAGTCTAGACAGACAGACAGACAGACAGACAGAGAGAGAGAAAGACAGACAGACAGACAGACAGACACAGACAGACAGACAGACAGACAGACAGACAGACAGACAGACAGACTGATTGATTGATTGATTGATTGATTGATTGATTGATTGATTGATTGATTGATTGATTAATTGATTGATTGATTGATTGATTGATTGATTGTAATGAACATCTTTGGATGCATGAGATTTCCTCTTCACTTGAACTAGGAGACCCAAACGTGTTCCAGCATGAAAATGACCCTGTGCACAAGGTCAGCTTCATGAAGATCTGCTTTCCATGGGTTGGAGTTGAAGATCATCTGTTATTGAGATCCAACACTGACTTACATGACTTTCCTAACACTCTTGTGGCTGATTTAGGTTATTATAACAGCAAATGGGTACATATATATATATATGTACACACACCACACACACACAATTATATATTCCTCCAGGCCTAAACTGGTACATCCACTGGACCTTCAGCAAGCTTTAATGGCAATAGACAGCTACATTGTCACCCAGCCACTCCACATCAGTGTAAACATGCAGGCAAATAAACCAAGTGAAGTGAAAGACACTAAGACACAGGAAAAGACAAATAGTCACAAGCACAAACAGCAAGAGAACAAGTACTAAAGAGATTTATGGCACAGGAGCAAAAACATACTAATGACTGTGTGTGAGAAAGAGAGGAAAATGTTCTACCAGCATATTCTACCAATACGTTCACACCAGATTACTCTCCGTATTTTAGCAACAGCTCACAGGGATAGTTTAATATGTATTTATTCATTCCTCTTTAGTAACCATTTGTCTCTAAAAATCCCTGTGATTCTGTGCTTTCCTCAAATAGCATTAAATCAAAATCCTGCAATGAATGCTATTAAAAAACACACCTAATGTTAAGGCAGTGTTAATGACATGACCAAAGAGAGAAAAATGGACAGGATGAATTAGCATGAGTGTGTGTTAGAAGTATTGTCTTTCACGAGCTTGTCTGTGCCAATCCGATTGTGGATTAAAGCCCAGTTTGTAGAGAACAGCGAGTGAAAGTGGGAGTGTTGTCTTGTCCTATCTCTCTTTTAATAGCATCCGTATGCAACAAACAATAAAAAAATATCTCAAAGGGTTGCACTTATTTACTGCCAGGCCCTAATGGGCAGTCTTGGGCTCCTCTGAGGAAGGGGAAGGTGGAGTTTTATTGTTCCTTTATAATTCCAATGCTAATAAACTACTGCTAAAAGAAGCATCATGACTGTAAGTAAAAAAAATAATCATCTTCATTTAAACAAGTGTAACAATCAAATGTAAAATTAAAATGTATTTACAGATTTCCTTATTCAGAGCAAGTTACAACCAAGCAGTTTAGAGTTCGGGGCCTTGCTCAAGGGTCCCAGCAGTGGCAGCTTGGTGGTGCTGGGTTTCGTACTTGTGACTTTCCAATTTAGAGTCCACTGAGGCAAAAACACACCTCCCTGGAAAGAGGTGCCTGCAAACAGATCCTTTAGTTTCTAAAAAATTATATTTCTAGAGTAATGAAAATACTCCTCCACATCAATAAGTGAAAGAAAGTAGCACAATAATGACTTTGTTAATTTATGACAATAGAATTAATAATATGCATGACAGACAGCAATGGATAAATAACTGAAAAAAAGGACCTGAACTGAGAGAAGCTCATGTTTTGAAGCTAAGCTTTGCTAATCTAACTTTGGATGTTTTTTGTTTGAATACTGTCAAAAACTTTTTGAGTACCCTATTCTGCCAAACAGAACTACTTCAACATTGCTCCTATTTTCCACAACATATCTATGGGAGATGAGTTATTCAAGCATGACTGATATAAAAACTAAAACCAGACAGAGAGACTGAGAGCTGTCGAGAAAGAACTTGTGTGTTCCTTTCCTCAATTCCTGCCAGGATATCAGCTTTATGCGCATCTTTGCAGGCTTACATTTCACACTGAGTGAGTATATACAAATTGAGATATTCAATTGTCATTATATATAGTGTGCGAGTCCACAGTGTGTCGTTTTGTAAAATGTTTGGGTGGTGGTGTGCTGTAGGATGCTTTTTAATGTAAAAAAAAAAATTGCCGTAGCTCAAAAAAAGTTGGAAAACACTGGCTCCATAAAAGAACATTTCAACTTAATAGCCAGCGACAAGGCTCTGGGATACAGATCGGAGAATCATGGGGTTTAAGCCCCAGTATCGCCAAGCTGCCACTCTTGGGCCCTTAAACAAGGTGTTTAACCCATTGTGCTCCAGGGGTGCTGTATAATGGCTGACTCTGCCCTCTCACCCCAGCTTAGGGATATGTTAAGTAAGAATTTCACTGTTACATTTACATTTATGGCATTTGTTAATTGACTCCCTTATTCAGAGCAACTTACTCTTATCTTATTAACACAACTGAGTAGTGGAGGGTTAAAGGCTTTGATCAATGGCAAAGCCATTTGGTGGACTTATGACCTTCCTATGTCACAAGTAAAAATAACACCTAAGCACCATTGATTTCAGTAATACATTATTTAGCAGAGTTTCAGTGGGTCCAAAGTTCTAAGTAGCATTTTGGACCCATGCAGTCACCGTCCACAAGCTTATACCAATGTACTTACACCAGAATTGGTGTAAATCATATTTGAACATCACTAGACAAAATGCTGAAGATCACCTGCAAACTGTGTTCGGCTGGGCTTCTTCCTGGCACAACAGCCTCTCAAGACCATGAAGATGAACATTTTAATTATGCATGTGTGAATATACGTTATCTGATTGCTAAAATTCTTGTGCCAGTCCTTTTGTTAACAAAGTGGTTTATTAAAACCTTTCTGAATATTTGTGTCTCTTCCGAGAATGGTGTTATATCTGTGTAGTCCCAATATTATGCATACATATGCTTGTGGAACCTAACCTAAGGAGTATTTATGGAGTTGTTTGTTGTTGTTTTTTTTTATGTTATTAATGCCAAAAGGCCACTGGCTTTAAACACTGCCACTTGTGTACAATGATCATTGGCCAGTGAAGCTTTTAAAAGTCACTGCATTTGTTTCTGTGATCTTACAGACTGTTTAAAGAGACAGTGAACTGGGTGTATCTAAACGCTTGACCCACTGGAACTGGTATTCGCGAAATTAAAGTTATAATGAATTATAGCTGAATTAAATCAGTCAGTTACATCAATTCTTTTAAAATTAATTCTGAATAAAATGAAGTAAATGCACTAACAAATTTGCTGAAAGGAAATGTATGGTAACATAAGATGTGTGGCGCTGTAAAAAACTGGCATTAAATATATTTAACCTAGATATATGTAAACTTTTGGCTTTAACCAAACTCTTAACTGTTACTTTTATGCTTTCACTAAGCTTATTTTTAAATAATCACACTATCCAAAACTAAGTGCACAAATGTTGCACCTATGGCAGATTTTTTTTATAATTTACAATAGCTAATAAAACAAGCACAATTGCAAGCACAAATCACTTCCTATGTCATTTATTGAATAATTGCAATTTTCAGCACCATTTATAAATGCATTCAATGTAATACGTAAAGCCCATATGTATAACTTTTCTAAATAATACTATGATAGGTTTATGAGCCAGCATGAACAATAAAATTACAATTTAATAGTGTAATGAGTCAGCCCAGAGTGAGAAATAGAAACAGCTTAATAATAAAATATTGATCGCTAGATAGCTAGACAGCTTACTGAACAGAATTCCATCTAACTCTGTGGTGAGCCAGCCAGGAGCAATACTGAATACTATACTATACTATACTATACTATACTATACTATACTATACTATACTATACTATACTACATAAGCATACCCTGTATCATAAGCATACCTGTGTCATAAGCATACCCTGTATCATAAGCATACCCTGTATCATAAGCATACCCTGTATTTACAATTCTCCTATTTTTCCTAAATATATCTTTATCTTTATATATTTAATATTTTACATAGTTTATTGGTTTTATTTATCTGCCTTCTTTTTCCCTTGTTTTATTTCTTACCCCCACCCTATTCCCTCATGCCGGTCAGTCGTATAAAGCATTTCACTGCATGTCATACTCTGTATGTATGTGTATGTGACGAATAAAATTTGATTTGATTTGATACTATACACTACACACACCATTTCGCCTATGGTGCCTGGACTTGTCCAACATGTCTCTGGATTTTGTGAAGAGATTTGTGAGGAAGTCTTAACTGTAGCATGCAAGCTAATCCCAACTGGTTTCCATCTAGATATATAGTATACAGACATAACAGTTTTAAAAGAGAGCTTGAATGCTTTAAGAGCAATAAAAGTAGCCTGAAAACAGCACCACATCTTTATAATCCTCCTTTTTCCGTCTTGTCTGAATGCTCTGGTTTTTCTTTCCTCTTTGCTTTCATTCCTAATCTCATTGTTAGCCAGTTCCTCTACAGTTCATTTAATCCTAATTAGCATACTGTTGAGAAAACCTTCATGGCTGATTGCTGCTTGGGCCACAGCGGGACTGCTACCCTGATCAGGAGGGAGTGGAACAGGGGAGGCAAAGCATTCATCCGGCTGCAAAGAGATACAAGACCCTGGGGAAGAGGATTCCACTAAAGCCCAAGTCTCTAGAGGAAATGATTGATTTCTCCATTATTGAGAGGTCTCAGAAATTGAGAAAGTGAAAAGATAGACTTGCCAAGCATGCTGATTTAGAAGTCAAGAATTGAACAAATTATCTTAATTTTTTATGGATCAACACTTTTGGTGTGTATTTAGTATATACAATATAAGCTAGAGGTGTTTACTGTTAACAACTGAAATACAAGCAATAAAATGTGAAAGCTGATGTACCAACAAGAGATATTTGGACTACAGTTCCCATCAGTCACTGCACCTACACCTGTCAGTGTCACATGATTTCTGTATATACCTCTGAACTTTCACATTACCCAATTTTCTCATGTTTGTCAGCTATCCAGGAAGACATGCTGATAGACTTTTCTTTGCATCACCAAGGTGCTAGAACAAATTTCCATTTGATACCAAACTGCTGAGTCATCAAACAACATCTAACAAAACCTCTTCCAGTGATCCTTAAATTACAACTTCTTCTTTAAAAGACATGATTTCTAATCATTCTTTGTCTCCTGACGGTGTTTTAATCAGATGGTATCATACATCTTAGACTCCTTGTAAAAAAAAACTGGTTAAGGGGGCGTCTACAAAAATGATACATTTGGTGAACATAACTGCATAGAACTACATAGTGGTGTACATTCAAATAGAATATATAGTGTGATTTATATATTACAGTGCAGTCTAAATAATCTGGAACAGTGACTCGCATGTGTACATTAAAAACACTGAAGGGCAGCTATTAATTTCGCAGAAATTTATTTCGGCTAGAAGACAAATCTACCAAATCTATACAGAAGTCAAGTCAAGTCAAGTCAAGTTTATTTGTATAGCGCTTTTCACAACAGACATTGTCTCAAAGCAGCTTTACAGAAATCAACAGTCAAGGTGAATGGTGTGTATTTATCCCTGATGAGCAGCCATGGCAACTGTGGCAAAAACTCCCTTAGATGTTATGAGGAAGAAACCTTGAGAGGAACCAGTCTCAAAAGGGGAACCCATCCTCATTTAGGTGAAATCAAGAGTGTGATTATAGTCTTTAAACAATACAGAACACTGGAGAGTGAGAACTAACATGAGAACTGGAGTATAAGATTATAAGTAATGTTCTTTCCACAGACTTATACAGTCATTATGGTTATAAAACTAGGAGCTACTGAGCAACTCATAAAATAGCTCATAAAATAACACCAGCTTCTCCATGCCAGAGTCTTTAAACACTCCAGGAGGTCCAATGTATAATAAACGAATGAAGTACTGTATAATATACATTATAAGATAAGAAATGTGGTATCTGGTACAAAATGCTAACAAATCTAAGTATCATATACTATTATAAGGCGTAGTAAGTCTTATACTATATGTACTAATTAATAAATTGACATTGTCTGAAAATAAATTTAAACATTTCTCCAAAAATAAGACATAATGCATTCAAATAGCAGCCTTACATAGCTTTTGATTTTCATCCCTTGATGTGAATTAAATTTATATACAATACATCCATATTGTAGATATTCTGTATAATGGTTTCTAACCCTACTTTACCCCTAACAGATTAGCATTTTCATGATGAGTGAACTTAGTAAATGAGGGCCTCATTGTTGATTCGTGTCTCTGTGTGTGAGCTTGGTGGGGTAAATGTCTCTAAAGGTCATAATCTTTATAATCTCATGGTTTCCTGTACATGTGGTGCTGTCAGTCAGTCAGATTTTATGAGATTTTCTGCACTCGGTTCCAGCTGTGCTAACCCCGTAACCGCTGCGTTCGCTGTTGGCAGGGAAATAAATCAGGAGGTCGTCTTTTGGCTGATTTATAATGGTGTTAAACATAAGTACGGGTTATAGATCACGTCTCCTTTTATATGAAATGTATTTATTTTCTGTTACAGTATATTTAATTGAAACTCAAGTTTATTGACAAGGTGCAGTAAAGAAGAGAGAAAGAGTAAGAAAATGAAAGAGAGTCAATGAGATAGTGGGGTAAAGAGAGAGAGAGAGAGAGATTAGCAAGAAAATTATAGGAGTGATGGGAAAGAAAGAAAGAAAGAAAGAAAGAAAGAAAGAAAGAAAGAAAGAAAGAAAGAAAGAAAGAAAGTGGGACAGAGTCTATGAAAGACAGACACAACGGGGGGGGGGGGGGGGGGGGGGTTGACTAAAAGAAACAAAAAGTCAGAAAGACAAAGACACTTTTAAAGAAATTGTGAATTGTAAAAGAGAGAGAAACTAAGATGAAGAAACAGAGAAAGTAATGAAAGAAAAACAGAAGGAAAATGAGGGAGGAAGACAAGGAAGACAGACTGAGACAGTAAAAGTGAGACAGAAGTTAGAGAGAAGTGAGAGAGAGACATATGGAGACAGAATAAGAGACAGTAAGAGAGAGAGACAAAAAGAAAGAGAGACATATTTTTAATGCAGAAGAGACAGGCCAAGAAAGAGAGAGACAGAATAAGAGACAGTAAGAGAGTGAGACAGAAAGACGGTTGAGCATCAAAAGAAAAAGACAGAGAGAGAGAAAGAGAGAGAGAGAGAGGGAGGGAGGATAAAAAAGGAGGGATGACAGATGAAAGCGTTCTCTAAGGAGTCTTACAGGATAATATCAATCACTGAATAATTGCCTTGTGAAGATTCTCTGTGAAGCCCAAATCAACAAAGCGCAGAGCCTCAGAAGCATCAGAGCGGAAACACAAAACAGAGCACATGCATTATGCAGACACACACCTGCGTACAGCTCTGCACACACACACACAACACACACACACACACACACACACACACACACACACACACTCACACACACACACACACAAACTAACACACACTCACGTGTATACACACACATGCATAGACACACAAACTAACAGACACATACCCACACTCACATGCATGTACACACATATGTACAGGTGCACACATAGACACACGTTAATATAAATATGCACACAGACACACAAAAAAAACAAACACTCACAAACAGATACAAGCTAACAAACATACACATGCACAAACACAAACTAACACACACACTCACTCACGTGTATGCACACATGCATAAACACACAAACTACAGACACATACCCACACTCACATGCATGTACACACATATGTACATGTGCACACACAGACACACATTCATATACACACAACTTTTATTATATACACACACAAACTAACACACATACAAAGACACACACTCACATGTGCACACATACACAATCAACTGTGATACACATATTGCTCACATGCATGTACAGACATGTCCATATGCACAGTAGGTGTAAACACACAAAGACACACACACACACACACACACACACACACACACACACACACACACTTACATTTACACACACACACACACACACACACACACACACACACACACACAAACATATGTACACACACATACCACACAAAGTAGCAAACATACACACACACAAAAACTAATAGACACATACACACAAAAGCTCACACGCGCATACACACATTTACAAAGTTTATGTGCACACACACACACACACACACATGCATGGTGGACTTTAGAGCACCAAAGCTGCACGCCAGCTAAATATCTGCTTATGCTCATGCTGAATCTGACTGACAGGGAGGAAGCAGAAACACAACTTCAGCTCACACCTTTGATTAATCATCCAAACCTTTGCTAACAATCAAGATGGATGCTAGCTTAAATGAAAATAAATCTTTGATCAGGTTGCTATATGACGCTACCACAAATCCGAAAGCACACATTTGTATAGGGTGTAATTAGCATTTAATTTGTCCTTTACTTGTGGATGCAATGCCCCGTACACAAAGCTAGCTCCAAGAAGATACACTTAACATGGTTTAAAAGATGTGAAAGATCTTGAGTGGTGACCAGCAGTATTAAACACTTATTGAGCACCCCAGGTCTTCTCACCTCACCTACCTGACTTTACTTAAAAACCCTTGTGGCTGACTGAAATCTCACAAACCTCTAGAAACACACAAAATTTTGTGGAACATCTTCCCAGAAGAGCGGAGGTTATAATAACTTCTAATTCTCCAATGTTCATTTTCGAATGGAAACCAAAGCATAATGCAAAATCAACCAGGTTTTAATAAAAAGCTTCAAGATTGATGGTTTTCATTACGGTAATTTAAAAGAAAATTATGTGTTTGCCACAGTTTCCAGCAGAAATGTCAAAAAGAAGACACCAAGATTTGCAAGGAGTCTGACAGACATGTCAGGAAGTGTGTGTAGAGGAGATATATTATTCCAGCACTGACTACATGAAGGAAGTTGGAGGTTATAAAGGCTGGGGGTGAGAACACAAGCTGTAGATATTAATATATTGCAGTCAGAAACAGAAATGCAAATTTGATGCTAATATCTTTGCTTGCGTTTTCCTGTAATCATAAATTTAATGTTTCTGATTTTTCAAAGTTCCCAAATTCCGCAAGATCCTGAGGAGTGACAAATTCAATTGAATTTATTTTTAATTGTAGAAAATGTTTTTAACTAGGAACACTGTTAAAAAGCTGCTTTACAGAGATAAATATAGATAAAGAGGTTATGAAAAAATGCGTAAGTTTGCCATTTATAAGTGTTGGTTTTGGATCTAATGAGTGAGCCAGTGGTGACTGTGGTGAAGAAAAAACTCCCTGAGATGGCATGAGAAAGAAACCTTGAGAGGAACCCGGCTCAAAAGGGAACCCGTCCTCATCTGGCTGGCACCGAATGTCCATTCATTACAGTCAGTGTAGCAGACTGTTGATAATAATTACAGTCCAATTCCATCCTCAAAGTTCTTGTTTTGCTCAGTAATTTCATGGATCTTTAGTCTGTTAATGTGGATCCATCTCCAGCTACACAGAGTGGTTTGCAGTTTAGGAGATCTCCATCCAGATGTAGGGGATGGGGATGAATCAGGCAGATCTGAAGAGAGGAAAGGGACACTGGTCACTGGTACCTCAGGAGCTTTTCAAATTGGCTTGATCAGTTTCCTTGGAAAAAAATCATTTTTACGGCATACATTATTACACTTATGCGGAGTGACTTACATTTATTTCATTTACACAACTGAGCAGTTGAAGTCTTGGGTCTTGCTCAAGGTCCCAGCAGTGAGAGTCTTGGATTTGAACTCACAACCTTCTGATCAGAAGCTCTTAAAGAACATCTTGATCAATTAGTTCCCACTTTCCAGGTCTACTTTTTGAGAGAAAAGAATTCGGGTTTCGGAATCATTTCAGCTCACGTTACATCCGTTCTCGATAATTCCTTCAGTTGTTTGTGCAGAACAAAGAAACACGGAGTCGGAGAATCTACCGAAATAGTCTCTGAACAGCTATTCTGAGCCACAGCATAACTCTCACTGTATGAACTCAAGCACTGAGCTATTTCTAATACAAGGGTCCTCTCTGAGTCATTAGCAACACACACAAACCGTCTAGCAACCAAGCACTTAGGAGTCCAGAAGATCTCCTCTCACACAGATGAACTAGGAATGAGGGGGAAAAAAAAAACTGAGCTTTAAATAGGCTCAAAAATAGAATCGTTCCACCCCAAACACATAGCGAGTGATAGCGGGGCGATCGTGCTCTTCCTTCCTCTTTCTTTCCTGCCATCTCTGAGACACAGATTATCCATTCACCATCTTATTACACATCACACTCCCGCTCATTAGCCAACGTTCCTACGTGCTGCTCAATTAAACCCAAAGACACATCAAGCTCACGAGGGTGCGAACTGCGTCACACGCATCACAACGCGTAAATAAGATGCTCGTGCATGCTCTCGATACATCTCCAAGGCTTGTCCGTATGTTTTTTTGTCGCTATACAGCACATGGTTGCAATTAACGCCATCTGTTCAGCACGGCTACAGTGTATGGCTGGCAACAGTTGTCAAGAAAATTATCCTGGAAGAAATTATAGAAACAGTTTCAAGGAAGGCGTCCTTGTATGTGAAGGCAGTGAAAAAGCAAAGCAATTTAGACTCATTCCCTTTAATCACTGCAGACTAAGTGAGTTAGTATGAAAAGAAAGTTTTAATTACTATGAGTACACTCACCCAGATAAGCCAGACGGCACTTCTGTGGCACGGCCATGCTTCCTCCAACATAATAAAACCTCCGTGCCAGCAGAGAAGCCACGCTGGCCATTGCCGAGCGCTCAGCGGTCACCGAGAACAGCTCCATACCCTCAGGACCGCAACCGAACCCGCGCAGCATCCCTGAGCAAACGTCTGCACGTCTGACTGCCCCGCCGCTCACACCCACCGTTTTACCCATAATCCCACCGTCCACATCTTTGGTCATTTGCACTCTTCTATCTCACTCACAAATAATATTTATGCCGAGCCTTTGAAGCTTTCAGGATGAAGCGAGCCAAGCCGAGCAGGGATCTAAAGCTACAGTGCATTTTTTTCAAAAATAAATAAATAGAAATCCTGCTAAAGGGGAGGAAGATCGAGAGAATGTGAAAGAGGTCAAGTGTGTGTTAAAGCATATATCCGCAGGAGGATGTCTTGTCTTTTCCCTGACACAAGCTCCTGTTTTTGTCTGAGCCTGACTCGAATGAACAATCAGTTCAGTAAGCGTATACAGAATGGCATTAATGAGGTCATGTGCTAAACAGGTGAAGGAAACATCACTAATAAGGTTCTTGTGTGTGCTAATTGCTCTCAGTGGCCACAAGGACTAGACACAGGTGTCATTAACTTCTTCTTCTTCTTCTTTCGGCTGCTCCCGTTAGGGGTCGCCACAGCGGATCATCCGTCTACGTACTACTCTGTTCTCTACATCTGCCTCTTTCAAATTAGTTACATGCATGTCTTCCCTCACCACATCCATAAACCTCCTCCCTGGTCTTCCTCTTTTCCTCCTTCCTGGTGGCTCAATCCTCAGCATTCTCCTACCGATATACCCCATGTCCCTCCTCTGCACATGTCCAAACTATCTCGATCTCACCTCCCTCACCTTGTCTCCAAAATGTCCTACATGCGCTGTCTCTTTAATAAACTCATTTCTAATCCTGTCCATCGTCGTCACTCCCAACAAACATCTCAACATCTTTAGCTCTTCTACCCCCAGCTCCACCTCCTGTCTCTAACTCAATACCACTGTCTCTAAACCATACAACATCTCAGGTCTCACCACAGTCCTATAAACTTTCCCTTTCACTCTCACAGATACTGTTCTATCACAAATCACTCCTGCTATCACTCTTCTCCATCCACTCCACCCTGCCTGCACACTTTTCTTCACTTCTCTAACACACTCTCCATTACTTTACACTTTTGACCCCCAGGTACCTGAACTCCACCTTCTCCACCTCTTCTTCCTGTAACTGCATCACTCCACTGCCCTCCCTCCCATTCACACACATGTACTCTGTCCTACTCCTACTGACTTTCATTCCCCTTCTCTCCAGCATGTACATGTTTATAAGACAAATATTTAAAAGTACATCGAAAAAACACGTTTCCACACGTTTCTCTTTCTTTGCACTGAGCCAATTGCTCAAACAGACAAGCCTGTTTACATTTTCAGATAAAAGAGAAGCTTGTGAAAATACTCTTGTAACTGTTTTAAAGCAATTATGGTGCTTTACATCAGTGGTCCCCAACCCCCGGGCCGCAGACCGGCACCGGTCCGTGGGTCAAATGGTACCGGGCCTCATAGAATGAATACATAACTTACATTATTTCCGTTTTATTTATTATATGATTCTGAACGATGTTTTATTTTGGAAAATGACCGGATTCTCTCCTCCACATCTGTCTATGACTCACTCTTGATTCATGTCATGATGCCTCGGTCACATGTCTTACCTCCATCCACTACCTTCTTAAAGGGGCTCCGGCCGCTAACACATAATACATTACCGCTAAATTCAAACCCCCAAGCGAGCAAAATGAACAAAAAACAACACAGTGGATTCACGTTTATTATTATATTTAGAAAATACCAGTTTTTATGGTCGTATCATTTTATTGTGTTATATTTATCCGCCACATCTTAAAGGCCGATCCGTGAAAATATTGTCCGACATTAAACCGGTCCGTGGCACAAAAAGAGGTTGGGGGCCGCTGCTTTAAATTACGTAAAATCAACACAAAACTTTTGCGATGTTTCCACACGGATGGTTTTAATTGCGGGACGTGTGCATCACGACGGATTTTGGTGCTCGATTTGATCTATCTGTTGAGCTAAATAAATAAATGCAAAGTAAATGCAGAAGAAATATTTCTCACAGGCTCTCAGAGGTGTAAACAGTTTACACAACAACTAATGAATATGAAACCAACCTTTCAGCAGTCATGTTAAATGTTTTTGAGATTTTGAGACATTTTATTATAATTTCTTTTTTTTATGTTTCTGCACATGTTTAATACCTGTTCTTTGCTTGTAATCATTGGCACATGCTGTCTTTGTTACTGAAGTGACTTTTTTAGTCTGTGTAAATCACAATAGCGGTGCGAGCTTCATCTCTGTTCATATCTTATTTTGTTCATGTGAAAGTTTTTTACACATGCGATTAAAAACTGGTCACTAATTAGAACCATAGCCTTTACTTGAACCTCAGCACAGCTTTAAATCCATATAAGATTCGCATCCAATCCATTCACTTTCACCGAGGGCTTTGATCTTGTGTTCGATCTGAAGTTACGGTGTGAATTCGTTCCAGATTCTAGGCCGGTGTTCATTTTGTTGAGCTATAAAACTAAAGCTAAACTATAAAGGAGTTGTTTATCTTCTAGGATTTATATTCATTGGAAGTCTGTTAATGGTATCCGTATCTGGTAATGGAAATGCAGCATGCTTTTATTTTAATGTAGTCGATATACCATAAAGGAGAGCGAGAGAAACTTTAGTACGCCTATAATGGCAATATAATCATTTATAACAGAAGTCGAATGTAGGAATCTATTTGATTTTTAATTATAAGAATATATTAGGAAATATTTCAGACCAAAACCTTTAATTTTTATTGACTTTAGACTTTTCATTTTTTTATTAATTAAATTATGGCTAAAATGAACACAAACCTATTAAAACACATGTATTGCCAAAAGTATTTTGACTTTTCCAGCTATATTTGATTCTTTCCCAAAATGTTACCACAAAGTTGAAGGCACACAATTATATAGGACGTCTTTGGATGCAGCAGTACTAATTTCTCCCTTGAGGAGACCCAAAACATGTCTCAGCATGACAATGTCCCTGTGCACCAAGCCAGCCCCTTCAAGATATGCTTTATACGGGTTGGAGTGGAGAATCTCCAAACATAGAGCTCTATTAAACACCTTTAACGCCACCTCCTCACCGCTCTTACATCAGTACCTGACTTTACCAACACCCTTGTCACTAAATTAAATTTTCCACAAGTACTCTCCAAAATCTAGTGGAACATCTTCCAAGAGATGCAAATGAGAAATAAATGTGGAAACTGGTGTTCAAAAAGCACATATGGTCCTGTGTAGACAAACTTCTTGCTATATACTGTATATTACCTACAAACAATATGAAATATATACCCATCCATGGCATCCCTGGCTGAAAAGAGTGTTCTAGGGTCAAAGATCTAAGCTCTATGTAGGAAAAAGGGAATCACTGAACATTCAATGGTGTGGACTTTCCGAAAGAAATAAAGCTCCTGTTACAAGATATTAAAAAAGTAGAGAATTAAATAATAAAAATAAATCCAAACTGAGAAAATAGTGTGATGAATTATCAGAATAAATTACTTTATGTCCTTTCCTGAGTACCATGAACACTGGATACTGCTGAAATTATGGTATATATTTGTGCTATTAATGCTAATGAAGTAGCATGATTCATACCATACATGACTAATTGAATATTTAATCTGCATATCCAGTGCAATTAATTAACCCCACGTGCAGTTTTGATTCATTCCGCAGCAGTGTATTTGCTTGGGAAGCTGTTTTGTGTTGGCTGAATGAGTTTGAGACGACTGGTCACGTACCAGAGGATTAGAGACATGAGACAGCACCCTGGCAAAAGTCAATTGTAAAGCTTCTCAGACAAGGACAAGCACGTCCCGTGTTTTCAACCTCCACTGCTGTCACTGCAGGAAACAGTTCGAGCCATGAGTGTATTTCTGGGCACGCTCCCAATGCCATCTCGCAGGAATGACATCAAAGGGATGTTGTCAGAGAGCCGGCCTGGTAGGTGGGTGGTTTGTTTCTTAGAAAAGCTGTTCGGTTTTGCCATTTGTCTTCACCCTGAGGAGGGACGGAGTGCTTGTGATATCTCCTGAAGCAGAGACTTAGGCTCCTGTGAACTGATGAATCTATTTTATTTCTGGAGAATGGACAAGTAGGAAGCTTTAGAGGCAAAAATGCCACCGTCTAAGCTTTTAATGTATAATATTGCATTCCTTTTGTTTTGGACAAAAAGACTGGTGATGGAGAAAGTGAAGAAAATACATACAAGCATCTATTAATGTATTATTATTATTATTATTATTATTATTATTATTATTATTATATTATTATTATTATTATTATATATTACTGCATTGACTACAGTTGGGCTGTACGGTGCATAAAGACTGTGTATAAGGTCCTATTGTGAAAGAGAAAAGAAAAACTGAGACAAGAAAAGACAATAGGAGAAAAGCAAAATAAAAAAAAGAAATGCAAAGGAAAGTGAAGAGAAGAGAAGAGATGAGAAGAGAAGAGAAGAGAAGAGAAGAAAATAAAGAGAAGAGAAGAGAAAAGAAAAGAAGAGAAGAGAAGAGAAGAGAAGAGAAGAGAAGAGAAGAAAATAAAGAGAAGAGAAGAGAAGAGAAGAGAAGAGAAGAGAAGAGAAGAGAAGAGAAGAGAAGAGAATAAAGAGAAGAGAAGAGAAGAGAAGAGAAGAGAAGAGAAGAGAAGAGAAGAGAAGAGAAGAGAAGAGAAGAGAAGAGAAGAGAAGAGAAGAGAAGAGAAGAGAAAAAAAGAGAAGAGAAAAAAGAGAAGAGAAAGAAGAGAAGAGAAGAGAAGAGAAGAGAAGAGAAGAAAATAAAGAGAAGAGAAGAGAAGAGAAGAGAAGAGAAGAGAAGAGAAGAGAAGAAAATAAAGAGAAGAGAAAAGAAAAGAAAAGAGAAGAGAAGAGAAGAGAAGAGAAGAGAAGAGAAGAGAAGAGAAGAGAAGAAAATAAAGAGAAGAGAAGAAATGAGACCAAATGGAAAACGAAGAAATAAAGAGAGAATAAAGAGAAGAGAAAAGAAGAGAAGAGAAGAGAAGAGAAGAGAAGAGAAGAGAAAATAAAAAGAAGAGAAGAGAAGAGAAGAGAAGAGAAGAGAAGAGAAGAGAAGAGAGAAAAAGAGATGAGCAGAGACAATGGGAGAAAGGGAAAAAATGCAAAGAGAAGAAAAGAGAAGAGAAGAAATGAGAAGATGTATGTATAATATATAACAATGTCTGGATTCAACCTCCTGATGAGAACAATGTGTCCTGATGTGCAGGTTAGTGGTGTGTTGTTGTGTTGTTGTGTTGTGTTGTGTTGTGTTGTTGTGTTGTCTCAGGTGTGTCTCAGCGACTAGAAAAGCCTCCAAATGTGCAATGCAGTAAAACGAAAAGAGCACCTGGCTGACATGCGCATTCCTGTGCAGCACCTGTACATGTCAGAAAACAAAAAAACATACACACAAGCAAATTCTAGCCGAGAAAATACTCAGAACCTCGTGCGTAATTTTAGATTGCTTTGAATTACATGTTGGTGGAAATATGTGCAGGAGTTTTTCTCGTACACAGGGTTAGATGATCAATTCTTTTGGAATTGAATTGATTCAGCAGTAAATATGTTTGCAAATGAACTTTTGCACTCAAATCCCACAGAGTTGCATCAGGTTTTTGCAGGAGAATAAAACAACAACAAAAAGATGACAAGTCACAAAGCCAAGAGAAAAAAAACCCTTCAAATGCTTGACTCACCCCTTTCGAAACTGAGATTCCTCAAAACTTCCGCTTCTGCCATTATGCATGGGAATGCTGGTGATTGTAAGCGCGCATCTTTCTCCTCGACCTGAAGATCACATCCCAAAGAAAACAGGTGCCACTGCTTTCTCCCAACCAAGTGCGCCCTCTTTCTCTCCACACAACACACACTGTCGCTCAATTCATACACACCAACTAATCCTGGGTCGAGCTACAATAATTGTAAAAAAAGAAACAAGGCTTCAGATCCATTTGGTTCCATCACAATCCATGAGCGTGGAGACGGAAACGAGTAGTCGAGCGCGCAACAGCTCCTGCGTGATCCGTGCGCCCGGGGAGGTGTGTGTGAGATTGTGTGTGCGCGTGTGTGTGTGTGTGTGTGTGTGTGTGTGTGTTAGGAAGCACCGGAGTGACAGAGGATCTATAATACGCACAGCTTCCCACAAACATCTCCTGCGCTTGCCTGGAGAATGCAGCCGCACATGGAGACAATCTGCATGAAGCTTCACTGCAGCTTCTCCTCTCTGACTTCTGTGCGCTATAAGATTACTGCTGTTTTTAGTGTGAGCTTTGGAAAATCCATCAGCGCTGTGCCCAGACGTGCAGAAAGATCTGACTGGAAAAAGCGTGTAGGTTTCTAATACTTCCACATTTCCTCATTCTTTAAACTTCTATGTTGTAAAAAAAAAAAAAAAAAATGTGTAAAGGTTCCTGGTTGGTTAGAGCTCTCCATTAGCTTTTAACACCCACTTTTGCAAAGGGTTGAAGAAAACCAGGAAACTTGGAGGAAATCTATGAATACCCAATGCAAACAAGCTCTGGATTAAACCCGGAGTTGTGGTCCAGCATCGACACTTGATGATCCTCTGTGCTGCCTTGCAATTTCCTTCAATTATCATAAAAAAAATTGATTTTCTGCAAAAACAAATGCTGTGTCCACTCCTTTTTATCCGTATCCCTCTCTCTTCTCATGTGTAGGCTTTGTATATGGCAGGTGATGCCACCTATGAAACCAGCACTGCGATCCTATTTAGCACACAACTGCACCTTTAAACCTGTAAGAGGTTCTGCAGTTCAGCCAGAATGAATTGTATCAATTGTTCACTACAAAAGCTTAACTAACCACGTTTTCCTCACACATCAACAGGGCATCGTAAAGGTGTTATCTTGTTCCAGATCGCAGAAGTGTATCTCTGGAAAACTAGGCAGGAGGCAGGAGGCAGGAATACACACTAGATGGGATGTCACGTCACACATTCACGCATTTCTTCACACTAAGCTCAAGGCAATCCAGTGTCACCAATCCACTGGCATGTTTTTCGAGAGGTTTAAGAAAACCTAGAGATCATGGAAAAAACGTCAACGATACACACTGTACCATACACACTGCACCGCTATGACACCCAGCTTTTCAGCGTCAAACAGTCATTCTGCTTTCTGTATTCAGCCATAAGCAATTTCCAGAAGTAAAGATTTATCACAGAAGTTGAAGGCATCACTTAAAACCTGTTATTAGGAGAGCGTTTGCTCTCCTACACATGACGTAACAGATGGATTTTATTGACCAGAGCCACCCTGATTGACAGATAAATCAGGAGGTCCATCTCTTCCACCCAACGATGCTTTCTCACAGGCATACACGTGACTAAAAAAGTTTTTAAAAAGTTTGTGGACACCAGGTCATAAGTTTGGTGTGTGCTTTTTGAGCATCACATTCCACATTTAGTGCTCTTATAATTCCCTCTACTCTTCTAGGAAGATGTTCCGCTAGATTTCAGAGCGTGCTTATGGATATTAGTGTTCATCATCCATAAGGGTGTTTGTAAAGTCAGGTACTGATGTAGGTGAGAAGGTGAGGAGGCCTTGGAGTGCAGTCAGCATTCACACTCTTCTCAAAGATGTTCAATAGGGTTGAGATCAGAACTCCATAGCAGGAGATCTTCCACTCCTAACCAGATCTTCATGGAGCTGGCGTTGTGCACGGGGGCATTGCCATGCTGGAACAGGTTCAGGTATCCAAGTTCGAGTGAATGCAAACTTTTATTATACCGCATTCATAGACGTTCAATACAATTGTGCATCTCCAAGTGGGTGGTAACAGTTTGAAGAAAAATTACATATGGCAGGAAATGTCAGACGTTCCAATACTTTTGTCCACGTAGTGTACATTGATGTACAGTGACTTTATTTTTTTTGTCTAATATCCCGTTACTGAAAGCACAGAGCACAGGGTCAACTATGATACAGTGCCCCTGGAGCAGAAGGGGTTAACCTGCTCCAAAAGGGGGGGCAGCTTGACAGTCCTGGGGCATGAACCCCCCGACTGTATGATCAGTAACCCTGAAAAATGGCAAGACATTCTTTTCTTATTAACACAGTGGACATAAAAGAGAATATGCAGGAGTAGAGAGGAAAAGCTCATTAATAGATCACTAGAGCTTTTTTGAAAGCTCTGAAGATGGAAACCGAGATGCGGCATACGCAGGGGATACACTCACACACATCTTCAATTATTTGGTGTGTATAAAATTTGGAGATACGTTTCAATCACTTAATACAAATACACGTGAAGATCACGATATGGACAAATGTTTGTGGACACCTGACTATAAGATTTAGTCTCTATTCATTGTTATAAGAACCTCAACATTTCTGGGAAGATGTTCCACTAGATTTTATGGAGATTTGTGCTAATTCAGCCACAAGGGCTTTAGTAAATTCAGGTACTGATGTAGGTGAGATGAAGAGGCCTGGGGTCCAATCAGATCTCTGTAGCAGGAGATCTTCCACTCCAACCCATGTAAACCATATCTTCATGGAGCTCACTTTGCGCAAAGAGGCATCGTCAAGCTGGAACAGGTTTGTGTGTCGTAGTTCAAGTGAGGAAATCCAGAAACGTCCTATGCAATTGTGTTTCTCCTCTTTTGGGGTTTGGGGCAAAACTACATAGGGTTAGGGTTAGGGTTAGTCAGGTGTCAAAACTTTTGGCTATGTACTGTATTAAAACCACAGGAAATACAGGAAATAAAACATATAGGGTTTATTTATAGATTATCCAAGCAGGAGGATCAGGATCGAGGACTGTCTCTGACCAGTCAATTTATTTTATATATGAAGTGACACCACCATCAATAAAATATGATATATCAAAAATGGTCACATTCGTGGTGTCATTTCTCAGCATCCTTCCTCCCCAATGGCTAATAATCAGAGTCCTAATTCCAGTAAACATTTCCTCTAATTAATTCCAACACGTGGCTCTCGCAGATCTTCATAAAGCCCCTGTGGGATTAAACACAGTAAAGTGTTCCCCATGCTGGATATGAATAAGCAAATAAACACAAAACAACAAGGTTCTTGTTTTTTAGAGACAACCGAAGGTATACGAGGACACAGGGATGTCTCTCTCAGTCTCTCTCTCTCTTTTTCTCTCTATCGCTATCGCTCTCTTGGCCTAATTTTAGTGCTTACATAAATCCACAAGCCACTTTAAAAAAAAAAAAAGACATCGTTTTGTAAAAAAAAATCGGGCAGCCTGTATAGTCTTTTGCCTTTATTTTTTTCCAGCTCAGTGTGGATGTGATGGCAGTCCATTCGCTTGTGACTTTCCAGATCCTAATCCTTTATATGTTCAGCATTCTTTTTTATACAGAGAGGATAAAACCTCTATATTTTATAGATATTTTATGAGATATTTTATGGTCAGGCTTTTCTCAAGCAGGTCAGACAGACAGACAGACAAGACAGACAGAGAGACAACGTCTCTAGGTTATGTATGTTGCTGGATATAGCGTGCTCCACTCCCAAACAAGCCACACAATGGCTGTGTGTATCCCTCCTCAGGATAAAATGAGGGCAGGGAGAAATGCACGGCCGAAAATTGTGCTTCGTGAACAAACAGAAGCTGAAGCTGGCTTCACTCCATGTGCGTTTTATACTTCCAGGTCGTGACGTCACCCCGCCATTGACAGCCTGCATTCAATTTTGACTGATTACACACATTATTCGAAGCATAGACCATTCAGCCGCATTCCTAAAGCGTTCCGACGCAGCGTCTCGTTCCTTAAAGGGAACACCATCGATAGTTATGTCTCGTTTAATGGCCTTGCCTCCTTTTATGGCTACACAGTGTGTGTGTGTGTGTGTGTGTGTGTGTGTGTGTGTGTGTGTGTGTGTGTGTGTGTGTGTGTATATGTGTATGTGTGTGTGTGTGTGTATATATGTGTATGTGTGTGTGTGTGTATATGTGTATGTGAGTGTGTGTGTGTGTGTGTGTGTGTGTGTGTGTGTGTGTGTGTGTGTGTGTGTGTGTGTGTGTGTGTGTGTGTGTTCTGAAAAAACCTTGTAGACAGTCTGTTTTTTCTCGTTTGTCAGTTTATGAGTACACATATGCACTATATTTTTATACTCACGTGTGCAAACATATTCTAAGGCCGTTTTTTTTTTCTCTTTTTTCTCTTTCCCTCCCTCACACAAACGCAAATCATTCTTTCGATTCCTCCTGTCTCTGTCCATCACTAACTAAAGGGAACAGAGCATCAGCGACTCTGACAGCCCTGACCGCCAGGGACCGTGCAGAGAAAACAAGAGAAATGGAGCATGGCCAGAAGAAAAAAGTGAGAGAAAGAAGAAAGGCCTACGGGACGGCATGAAAGAATACCAAAGCAATTAACTGTCATGCTCACATCCTTTCTCCAGACAGGTCAATCTATCTTTCCTGCTCATGCTCCGTCTCTCTTTCCCTCAGGCTGTACGGGAAAAGCTTTTAGGCTATGACGACTAAATTAGAGCAAAATTGAGCAGGGGTGTAAAACAAACACGTGGAACACCTCCGAGAGATCTAGATGGTCGAGCTGACACTGAAATTTAAACATGTATCACACATGACCTGTCACACCTCACCATTTTGTAAAATTCGCTGAATCTCTGCCTGCGTTTGCTTTTCTCAGGGACAAAGTGCAACTACAGTAACAGGCAAAGGGCTATTCCCTGATTTTATCTACTCACCTGTCTTATATCTGCAATATTAAATTTTTTAATAGTTATGTTACTAATAATAATAATAATAATAATAATAATAATAATAACTAAACTAATTATTTTATATAACTTCAACTTGACAATGATTAGATAGATAGATAGATAGATAGATAGATAGATAGATAGATAGATAGATAGATAGATAGATAGATAGATAGATAGATAGATAGATAGATAGATAGATAGATAGATAGATAGATAGACAAGAGTAATAGACAGAAAAATAAAAACAGAAAGACAAAGAGAAACAGACAAACATAGAAACAGACAGACAGACAGACAGACAGACAGACAGACAGACAGACAGACAGACAGACAGACAGACAGAGGGAAAAAGACAAACAGAGAAGCAGATAGACAGACAGACAGAGAAGCAGACAGTCAGACAGAGAGTAACATACAGACAGAGAAGCAGAGAGACAGAGAGTAACAGGGACATAGAAGCAGACAAACAGAGTAACAGACAGAGAAGCAGACAGACAGACAGACAGACAGACAGACAGACAGACAGACAGACAGACAGACAGACAGACAGGCAGACAGACAGACAGGCAGACAGACAGACAGACAGACAGACAGGCAGAGAGAAAAAGAGAAGCAGATAGACAGAGAGTAACAGGGACAGAGAAGCAGACAGACAGACAGACAGACAGACAGACAGACAAACAGAGAGTAACAGACAGAGAAAGAAGCAGACAGACAGAGAGAAATGGAGAGACGGATAAACAGACAGAAAAGAAAAAAAATCCCTCTGTTTATTGCCCCAGGCATGTACGGTGGAACACTCTGACAGGAGGGTTTATTGGATGTCGGTGGTCCGTATAATTTTTTTTTCCCATCCTCAAATTTCATTCTAGTGACTGTAATGTGGCAAGAACACAATATTACTTACTGCATTTTGACTTGGACAGCTGACTGCACTGTTAACAGGAGCCTCCTGTCAGTCTTTCATTTCAATTCAATTCCATTATATTGTCCCAAAGCAGCTTTAGAGATACAACCAGATTAAAAACATACATTTTTACATTTTATAACTTTGTTCCTATAAGTTTATCCCTCATAAGCGTGCCAGGGGTGGGGGTGGGTTTTTGGGTGTTGGAGTTGTGGGGGGAACCACTGAGTGGATATGAGGACCAAACCTTCTAAAGGAATCAAATTCAAAAAGGAAATTTATACTTATTACTGGCTCATCATTCATTATACACTATATGGGCAGTAGTAGTGGACACATTCTGTTAACACAAAGTTGATTAACACAATCGGATGTTGTGGCATGATATTTTCCCTTCAAACCTGTTCCATCATGACAATACCCCTGTGCACAAAGCCAGCTCCATATAGATATGGCTTACATGGTTTAGAGTGAAGATCTCCTGCTATAGAGCTTTTAAATCCTATCGAACACCTCTGGAATAAATTTTTCATGCTGACCGCACCCCGGGTCTCCTCACCTCACTTACATTAGTACCTGACTTTACTAACACCCTTGTGGCTGAATGATCACAAATCTCCACACCAAAATCTAGTGAAACATTTTCCCGGAAGAGTTTTCCCAGAACAAATGGAGATTAAATGTGGAATGGGATGTTCAGAAAGCACATAGCGATCTTATGCCCAGGTGTCCACAAACCTAATGTTGTTGTTTTTTTTTTTTAATCCTTAATGAGCAAGCTGGAGATGACTGTGACCAGGAAAAAG
This sequence comes from Silurus lanzhouensis, assembly GCA_039877035.1. Lineage (NCBI taxonomy): Eukaryota > Metazoa > Chordata > Actinopteri > Siluriformes > Siluridae > Silurus > Silurus lanzhouensis. Next base: position 33,623 of record JBCEWE010000201.1, on the reverse strand, counting down.
GATGAAACCCTGATAGGAACCAGACTCGAAAGGAAACCAGTCCTCATTCATTCATCATGGTTTCATCACTGTTCAGGTATTTGTTCATCGATGAACATTTTGAGTGCAAAAATAGACAATATATTGTAGACCTAAACCTCTGTAGCAGAATGCTTTGAATTCATTACAATCCAAATCCATCATCATGGCTTTTTAGAGGTAGTTTGGAGTTCAAAATCACTTCCTTCTAATCAAAGGCACAAAACTGAACTTAACTGACAGTCAATATCAATCTGGCGGAGGTTTATCTTGCTTGGTGTTCAGCCTCTCTGTGTTTTTCTGTTCATTTTACCTAGTCCCTGTAGATGTGAGATTACAAACTATCACAATAGTATCATTGGCATCTTCCACATCTTCTAACCTATTTAAGCTTGCTTTGTGCACAGGGGCATTGTCACCTGGAACAGGTTTGCGATTCCTAGTTCAAGTTAAAGGGAAATTTGAATTGTACAACATCCAAAGACATATACAATCGTGTGCCTTCAAATTTGTGCTAACAGTTTGAGGAAGAACCGCATCTGGCTGAAAAAGTCAGGTGTCTTAATGCGTTTGTCCACACAGTTTATTTGTAATGTCACAGTGCCCTCTGGTGTCCACTATTACAAACTGCATTTTCTGACCATGTGACTATCTCCGGCCATTGTGCAACAGCTTTAAATTTCTAATAACTACATTTCATTAAGTACTTTAAGGGAATTCTTATGCCTTTAAGGAGCCTTTATGGGGAAAAAAACAACATACATTTCACATATGATTACGTGATTTGTAATTATGTGAGCAAAATCTGATGAAAATGTGCATGTCAGCAGGGTAAGCCCTTGAAATAGCGCATGATCTAACCACGTGACCTCATGTGAACAATATATCACATGAAATGTAAAATATGAAAGAATATTAGGGAAAAGAAAAACTAAATGCTTTACATGTAGGGCCCACATGTGAAAGAAATAAAAAATTAATTAATTAATTAATTAATTAATTAATTAATTAATTAATTAATTAATTAGAATAAATACATAATATGGGGGAGCTAAATACCCTTTATGTGGAAAAATAAATAAATCTATAATTGAAAAAATGCATAAATATATATTTTAAAAGTACTGTATATTTTTCAAAATTACTTTGAAGACTTTATTAATCAAAGAAAGAAAGAAAGAAAGAAAGAAAGAAAGAAAGAAAGAAGGAAAGTAAGAAAGAAAGAAAGAAAGAAAGAAAGAAAGAAAGAAAGAAAGAAAGAAAGAAAGAAAGAAAGAAAAATATATTGCATATTCTTCTACAGAACTCATACAGGCTGACTCAGGACTGTCTATATTAATTCTTCTCGACTCGACTCTTCTCGATCGTTTGACACTAATATGATATTTTATTAGACAGACTGCAATCCATTGGAATTGTAGATACTTCCTTGTCTTAGTTTAAAACTTATCTTTCTGTTTGAACTGTGTTCAGTTAGGCCAGTTCAAATCTAAATCTTCAAGCATCACTGCAGGTATCCCGCAGGGTTCAGTTCTGGGCCACTCTACTATTTATCATTTAATTATTGCCACTTGGATGTATCTTTTGGAACGTGTCCAAATCCAATCCCAGTTCTATCTGTCCTCTAAAGCTACTTCTAAACTTCCTCTATCTTCTCTTTCTAGCTGTTTGTCTGAGGTAAAAGCTTGGTACAAAAAAAATTTTCAACTTAACAACTGAAATACTCCTCGTGGGCACAAAAATGATCTTTTAAAGGCCAGTAGTTTCTCTTTGTGTATCGTCAGTTTACAAATTGCTCCTTTGACACAGATTAAGAGCTTATCCTTGACACCACCCTATCTTTTGAAGCACATATTAACAAGATCACCTGGACAGCTTGTTATCACATCTAAAATATAAATCGCCTCCTACACAAGTTACAGTTGGCGCAGAACTCAGCTGTACAAATAATCACTACCACATATCTCCTGTTCTTCAACAGCCGCACTAGCTTCCTGTGTAAAATCCTGCATTACATATCCTGGCTTCTTCATATTTATCTGACCTACTGTACTTCTGACATATACTCCTTGTCGAACTCTTAGATCAATGTCCTCATCCAACTCAGTTCCTCCTCGTATGCGTTTGGAATCTATGGGATCTCGAGCTTTTAGCTACGCTGCTCCATACCTGTGGAATTCACTTCCTCTTGATATTCGCAACAGCAACTCTGTCTCCGTTTTCAAATCCAGTCAGCCATATTCTTGACGTCATTTTTGTCTTTCTGGTTGTACAGTGTTTCATTATTTGAAACTGTTGTTAATTGTTTTGGTTTTTATTGTCTGTAAAGTGTCGTTGAGTGTCATGTAAGGCACCTATAAATAACGTATTATTATTATTATTATTATTATTATTATTATTATTAATATATAGAATACCCCAAAAATATTCTACAAGTTAAAAAAATATATCAATTGTGTGAAAAAAAAAAAAAATGGAAAGAAAAAATAAATGTGTCAAAAGAAACGATAGGATAAAATAAATGTGCCATTTCACTTGTGAAAATGTGATTGGACGGGCCCATTTTTAACACGTCACACGGCACAATTCACATTCACCCTGACAAGACCTTTCACTCAAAAAAACAAAAACATTGGCAAGAGCATCGATCTGTTCTGCACTGTTGTTCAGGGTGGGCTTTAGAACTTGGACTATGTGACACATGAATAAGTCTTCTCTTCCTCCAACCATGTCTCGGATTTCATCTAAAAGTCAGACTGACCGTGAAACATGCTGTTATCGGTGAGAAAGTGGCGACAGTACTGTACACTCCCACGTCCGTCCATCCTCGAGCTCACCATCAAGTCATGTGAAGGGAGGAATCTCCTGGATGGAAATAAATAACACAAATTAAACAGGGATTTTTAGCAAATTCAACGCAAATCAGAATTGAATTCAACAGAAATCATCATCAAATTTACCACAAGTGCTGCTTTTCAAAACAGTAATGCGAATCATCTTTAATATTTGTGTGCATTTCTCAAAACAAAGAGTCCAAACAGCACAATACAGTGGATTTCCTGCAAAAACCTGAACTTTTCTCAAAATCCTCAGTTCTTCTCTTAAAAGTAAGAATTTGTGTCAATGAACATCTCATTCCCATCAGCATGAAAAGACACTTTGTTATTGTTCACAAACACGATCATCACAATGTTCAGTCATGCTGTCAGTATGATGCTGCACAGTTTCAGTGTTTTCTGATATAAACTACAGTTTGGATCACAGCGACTGTCACTACGAACGTCACTACTGAAGGCGAGTGAACGCCATCAGATCAACCAACAATCAACTAGTCCTCTAAAACAGGTCAAAGGTGAATGCAACTCGCAATTTGTTTAATGCAACGAGAATTTGTTCTTATGATGACGATATTACCCTAACCCTAGATAGATAGATAGATAGATAGATAGATAGATAGATAGATAGATAGATAGATAGATAGATAGATAGATAGATAGATAGATAGATAGATAATCTATCTACACAAGGCAAACTCAACCATGCCATTCCCATTACGTCCAAACGTCTACTTTAAAAATGAATCAAATCTCAGACTGAATCTCTCTCTCTATCTCTGTGTCTGTGTCTCTCTCTTTCTTTCCTTCTCTTTTTTCAGTCGTTGAGACAATCCAGTCCACCACAGAAAACATCTACATTATTGCTCTCTCACTGCCGTCTGCCCTGAAAAGACTGACCCCATGACCTCTATCCGAGTCGCTCACTGAGGCAGAAACTGGACACTACTCAACAGAGCAGCGATTTCCTGCTTCTTTCCGGTACTTCCCCCCTTACGGGACATACCCATAAAGCATCAAGAGACAGATACTCAACAGGTGCTGTGGAGTGTTAGAAGTCCCAGTGAGGAACTGATAGGGGAAAAAGACAGAATAGGTGAGGAGAGGTGAAAGGAGGGAGAGATGTGGGAGGGTGGGAGTGAGTGGTGTTAGGGCTTGTGGAAGCAGTGAAAGAATAGTGTGTGTGTGTGTGTGGGTGTGTGTGTGTGTCTAGTTGACAAAAGACAGGAGTCAGGATGTGTGTGCAAAGTCATAAATGTGTTGAGCGTTGAATTATCAACGAGCTGTGATGAAAGAGGACAAAACATTTATCCTGAGAAAAGACTGAAGTGTTTATTAGTTAGAAGAAGGGCAGTAAAGCAGTGGAGCACACGCTGATCAACAACAAGATGGAGCGAGTCGTTTTTACCAGCATAAAAGTGAATTATTTCCAATTAACAGCAAAAACTACTTGCCGAAAGTTACATTTATTACGCATTAAATAAGGAAACAGTGTTCTTTCTATCTATTTATTGCTGTATATTTAGTAGAGTGTCCAGAATACAAAGTTACCAGTAAACACACTCTCAATAACAGGACATTTATAGCTGCTATAACATACAGAGTCTGTCAACAGTCTTTCAAGTCTTCTATGGTTTTTGCCTTTTGCATGTTCATATTGTTTCTATTCAACAATCTCTGCCATGTAATGATATACTTAAAAGATTTACTTTGATCAAACAATATATGTGTACATATATTCCATTTATTTTCATATATTTAAACAAATCCAAGAAAGAACAGCTTTACACACTCTCAGCATCCAGACAATTAGCTGAAATACTTTGCAGTGCCTCTTGGAAAACTTGCCAAAGATGTTCTTCTAGTTGGAGGTCTCTTTTCTTGTTCATCCCAGAGCAGTTCGATAGGATTTAGGTGCAGTGACTGGGCAGGTTGTTTAATGATAGATATTACAGTGTTTGGGGGCACAGTGTAAGAAGAGGACATTGATCTCCTGTCACTCTCTTTTTGCTTTTGAAATGCACATAGTGATCCATATAAAGCCAAAATGCTGGATGATCAGTTATTTTCCACCCGAGTTGTTGAAGAGTCCCACAAACCCAAATAACTCAAAGTCAGAATATAAGAGTAAATGAAACAGGATTATTTGAAATATTTTACATTGTGAGCAAAACAGTTTTTAAACAGTTCTTTTTCTTATTGGTTTCTCATTGTCAAAAAAAAAAAAAAAACAAAACCACGAATACACAGAATTATTATTTTTTAACATTATTTGAATTTTATTGATTCATCTTGGTTTCATTATTAATCTATTATAAATCTTTGATTTGCAGCTGAACTACTGTCAAATTTGCTGTAATAATCAACATTTTCCAACCAATCGAAATCAGAAATTGCTCAGAAACAATGTAAAGACAAACCCAGTGATGTTAGAAACAAACACACATACACAACACGTCTCCTTTCACTGGAGCCACAGCTGCACCACTTGCATACATCATCTCTAGCAGAAGCAACAATATTTACCTCATAAAACCCTGGGTTTTTTTAGGTTCATTTATGCATGACAGTTTTCCTGGTGATTTAAAATCAATGTAAATTGTGTTTTTATGCAAATTCTACAGAAAAATTAAAACGTATAAATGGTTCCTGAAAAAGCTTAACAACTGTTTTGAAATGTTAAGGTCAAACTTTTCCTCAGGATGTCTAGGTTTTCTTGAAAAGTCCATCTTGTAAATGTCCTTGTAAGCGTATCGGCAGCCGAATCGATTTCTTCTGCTCCGTCAGTCGTTGTGGAATGAAAAACAGCCATTAAATGCACACTAATATATTTGAGCTTGTGCAGTTTGCTACAGATGCGGTTTGCAAGCTCTGACTAGTGCGTTCTTTGACCATCCAATGAAAGGACATGAAAATGCTGACGTTATTGTACGCCTTCTAGATGGCCCCGGTGTCACAAACTCAAAATCTGATTGGTTAGAGAAGCAGCTTCAGGCAACATTTACTTAGCGATATAGACACCTGTAATGCTGTATTATTAACAATAATACTTGAAAACGTGATTCTGACAGTGTTTAGGCCAGTAGAGAAGGCCTCGGCGGCCCTGACGGCTCATTGCTGTCCATCTTATCGTCAACAATATGTTTTTATCACATTTAGTACAAAGGAACAAAAAGCCTTCTGATCCGATCTTCCTTTGACAATGGCTCTGAAACTGAGATGCCTTTCACTAAAGTCTCTCACATTACCGGAAACATGAAACACGTTATATTTCTACTCACGCTCATCTCACATTAAACCTACACGATCAGTAACCGGAGTCCAAAAAAATAAAAAAAGAATTTGTCCCGCGTTCAAGTGTCGAATCTCAACGCCAATGGCAGCACAAAGACGCCGATTCAGCACCGGACCATGAGAAATAAAGGTTAAATAATTCAGCGAAGCCTCCGCTGCACCTGAACCACACAGCAAACTGATACACAGAAAACACTGGAGTCATTTTACCTCCCACATTCCTTCACACACACACACACACACCAAAAAGATCTGTATCATGGTGACAAGGACCAAGCTGTGTCACATGTAGGAGGGGACATTCCCAGAGTGTGTGTATAATGAGTGTATAATTTCCCAGCAGCTACGTTGTTCCAGACGCCCACCTTATAGCAGGGTTCAACAGCCGGCTTTATTCTACTGACGGGGCGTTCATGAAGGATTCGATTCTTTTTTGAACGAGTCTTTAATGTGACTCAGAAGAACAAATCAAGGAGCGATTCGTTCATTTTGTACTGAACGCACACAAGCAAAATATCGCAAAATCTCCGTAGGTTATGTACAAGAAAGTATTGAGTAGTTCATCTCTCCACTCTTCTAGTCTAAGTCAATCGTTCTTTTGTCATGTGACTCCCATAGATGATACACAATGCAATAGATCAGGGGTTTTGCCCCGAAATATTATGGTTACAATAAATATGGAAGACACGTGACAAAATAACTAAAGACCTATGAGAGGTGAAGCTCCTCATTCTGGTTATCATAATTTGCAAGATTTTATATTATATCTGATCGAAGGAAAAAATTATATCTAATTATATTTTATAGCACTTTTAATAATCGACATTGTCTATCATTATCAGCAGATTAAAAGGAATTAAGAGATTCGGAATAGACATAACCATCAGTATGGTTTCATGCCGAGGAAGAGCACTACAGATGCATTATTTGCTTTGAGGAGGCTGATGGAGAAGTATAGAGAAGGTCAGAAGGAGTTGCATTGTGTGTTTGTGAGAAAGCGTAGGACAGGGTGGAGGAAGAGTTGTGGTATTGTATGAGGAAATCAAGTATGTGAGGGTGGTACAGGACATGTATGAGGACATTGGTGAGTTCTCCACACTCTCTGATGTAAAGTTTGGTGTTCCGCAAGGATCTGTCTTAGGCCCACTGCTTTTCTCTTTATATATGCTGCCTCTGGGTGAAATTATACATAAACATGGTATTCGCTTCCATATATTTCAGCAAAGCCAGAGGAGAGAGATTAGCTTAACAATGTTGAGGAGTGTGTAAAGGACATTAGACAGTGGATGAACTAAATGACTCGAAAAAGATTTGTTCATTTTGATGAACTAGATTCAAAGAACCGAATCACTAAAATGATCCGATCTTCCCATCACTACTTTATTCCTTAGTCTCTGTATTAGACATTATTATATCAGAGGGTGGATGTCATAAGAAGTTATGTGACCAAAAGCAATTGTTAGATGTGTATTAAAGTCAATAATTTGTAGATAGAACATGATAAGCATTTGTAGTGTGAATAAAATGTCTTTATTAATGATTACTTATGCTACAGCAAATGTTAGTTCCGGTTCTCTCTTACGTTATAGCAGCTATAAAGAGTCTTTCCCTCGACAGGCTCTGAACACGCAGCTTGTCATGTAACTGCAAAACTTCTCGTTAATCTTCCGTTTATGAAGTTCTGACACTGCAGACTCCTTCCCTGACCACATCAAACAAATGGTCATAAATTTTGTCTTGTGAATGAGCTATTGGAGGAAACTCTGACCAATCAGAATCAAGAATTCAACAGCATGGATTTAATTGCAGATGTTCTTATCCAGATTATTTTACAATTATTTAATGTATATAACTGATCAGGGCCTTGCACAAGGGCCAACAATAGCAGTTTGATGATGCTGGGATTTGAACTCATGACCTTTTGACCAGTAGACCAACATCTTGAACAGTGAGCTACCATTACCATACAGACTTGCTTTAATCTTTTCCCATCTTCCACATGATGATTGTTTTCCATTTCATTTTTAATCTTTTTTTTAATATTCATATACCATTTCTACAAAAGTCCCTAAGAGGCCATGATTTATAATATTTTATTCTTTCTAGTTTTCTCATGATCGCGACTTAATTTTCTTTTGATCTCGACATGACAAAAGTTAATTAAATCGTGATCACAAAAAAAAATAACAGCTCGTTATGTCGTGATCAGTAGATAACAAAAAGGTAAAAAAATATTATAACGCATGGCCTTTTAGAGCTTCTGTATATTCTATATTGAGATTTTATATTCTATTCTGTATTCTATAGATATTTTATATTCTATTCTATAATCTATATTGACATTTTATATTCTATTTTATATTCTATATTGAGTTTTTTTATTCTATTCTATATTCTATCTTAAATTGTATATTCTATTCTATATTCTATAATGAATTTTATATTATGTTCTATCATTTATATTGACATTTTTTATTCCATTCTATATTGAGATTTTATATTCTATTCTATATTCTATATTGAGATTTTATATTCTATTCTATATTCTATATTGAGATTTTATATTCTATTCTATATTGAGATTTTATATTCTATTCTATATTCTATATTCTATATTGAGATTTTATATTCTATTCTATATTGAGATTTTATATTCTATTCTATATTGAGATTTTATATTCTATTCTATATTGAGATTTTATATTCTATTCTATATTGAGATTTATATTCTATTCTATATTGAGATTTTATATTCTATTCTATATTCTATATTGAGATTTTATATTCTATTCTATATTGAGATTTTATATATCATTCTATATTCTATATTCTATATTGAGATTTTATATTCTATTCTATATTGAGATTTTATATTCTATTCTATATTCTATATTGAGATTTTATATTCTATTCTATATTCTATATTGAGATTTTATATATCATTCTATATTCTATATTCTATATTGAGATTTTATATAATCATTCTATATTCTATATTCTATATTGAGATTTTATATTCTATTCTATATTCTATATTCTATATTGAGATTTTGTCAGATTTTTTCACTTTTTCCGTAAAGCATTTTTGACTCAAAATGAACAGAGCTACATAAATATGTAATTTAATGTAGCGTAGGACTGAATTGGGACTAATAAAGCACTTTGTCTAGCGTATATTCCCAGAATTCTGAGTACCATGTGTCCAAGCACAGGTGATGTAAACACTACAGGTTGTTATCAGTGTAGTGTAAATGCCCAGGAGATCAAAAACTGAGCTTCTGCTGCCTCAGTTAATGTGTACTAATAAGAAATGACTTGTACAGAGCAGATAATATATTGAACAGAATAATAGTAAATAAGTAATACAGTATATAACCAGTGTGAGACTTCACAAGGGGTTATTTCTTTAACATGTATGTGTCTGCGTCTCTTTTACGACCTTTTTGAAAGGCACTTAAGGAGGGAAAGAAAGTAAACAACACACACACACACACACACACACACACACACACACACACACACATACACACACACACACACGTGCCCTGGGATTGGTTTTGTTTGGGTAAAGGGCAGCAACGGTCAATCTTGGGCCTCGAATCAGATCAGACAGTCTGATAGTCAAGCTGATCTATAATACACCCTAAAAAAAAACCTCAGCAGATGGACAGCGATTAGGAAAAGTGACAGCATGAACAAAGTGTAAGTGCATTACAGCATGGGTGGAGGGGCGCCGGTTGTCCACCAAGTGTCATTAGTCATGTGTCCCCAAAAGCCAAATCCCCCAGGACCACAAATCTATCGGATGAGAGCACTTTCAATTTTTTTTTTATTTGGACAGGGTTTAAATAAAACGCAAACATGGAGGACCATATCACAGTATGTGATTATCCAAACAGGTTTTCTTTCATTTATTGTTCATTATTATTGTTGAATATCTGTTGCCTTGGAGCTGACGTAAAAGCTAAATAGAAATGACTTGTCAGTCGCTGACACTGCTAAAATAAAGAAACACACACATGCAAATAAATTTCCTGTGGTGCTTTAATTCTCCTAAACAACAACAACAACCATTCTTATTTATTAAAGAAAGAATATATGTATTGTTTTGTCTGATTTATGGTTAAATTTATGATAAGGACATTGTGTAGTTCCTGCTATCGCTTATATTCGAACAAAAATAAATAAAAAACCTTTAAATATGTAGCATGCGAACACATCTGTCCTAAAAAACAACTTTTAGACAACTATAACTGTCACACGTACATTACAGTGAAATTCTTTCTACACATATCCCAGTGAAGTTACAGGAAGTACAGAGGATTAAGGGCCTTGCTCAAGGGCCCGAGAGTGCTAGCTTGGTAATACTGGGACTTGAACCCCCCAACCTTCCTATCAGCAACCTAAAGCCGTAACCACTGATCGTCCACTGGCACTGGAGACTCCTTCTGTAGATAATATTACCTGAGATGTATGTCTATATAAATAATTGTGTGCTTTCTTCGAAAAAAAAAATGAATCAACACATTCTGACCAATCAGATTACTCAGGAACACAGCAGGCACCTGTTTGGAAAAATAGCTGCTTGGAGAGATGAGTTCTCCTGAACAGGTGCACGGCTGGACTGAACAGGTCGTGAACATCAGGCTCAAACATCAAAAAGAATATACTTTTCCACCAGTATTATGGTAACTCAAGGATCTAGCATGTGCAAGTAATGCTGTAGAAGGAATTATAGGCGGTTGTGCACCTGCTGAACAAAGAACAGTCAAATCACTTACTTTAGTTTTTGTGGCCAAACTTAAAGATGAAGGTATAATCCTGTCTCTACTGAAGTATTTCCTGTTTCAGGGAAGCATTGTGTCCTCGGAAGGAGTTGCACAGCGGAATATGTTACCAAGAGCCTCTGAGAGCGTGTATGTGTATGTGTGTTAGAAAGCAGGGTTTACTGTTCAACTGCCCCTCACCCGCCACAACACCTCCTACCCCTCCATTCAAACTTTGAGGGCTGGTCAATGAGGGCAGGAACGGCTGCCGGAAAACCAGGAACGGATCCCAGGAGCAGATCTCAGGAGCATATCTCAGGAGCTTAGGACCTCATGGTTTTTTGTTTTTTTTTAGATTCCCAGTATACCCAGTCTGAGATCCTTGATTTGGTAACTAAAACCAGGAAGTAAAAGTCAGAATTGAGGAAATGTTTAGTCTCCTGTAATCTGTGTCCTCATCCATATCCAGCAATTGATGGAGATTTTATTAATCCAGATCATGTAATGAAGTGTTATTGATTCTTCTATTAATCACTAAAAACTGAGGATGTCCTCCTTTAAAACGTTCTTGGGGTTAAATGATTAGTTGAATGTAATTTACATTTATGGCTTTTAGAACCTTTGTAAGTCCAATGCCTTAATCATCAAGTTACCACTGAAGTCATTTGAGAATTGAATAAGTTTAGAATTTAATTGGATTTTTTTTTATTTTAAATTTTAAATATTGATGGAAAAATATTTACCATTTTGGTGTCAAAATAATTTTTTATATTTTTATTATTAATTGATTTAATTGATTGATTTTATTTTCTATAAAATATTTAGGTTAAAAATGTACAAACGTATTTTGATTAACATGTTCATCCCATTCTTGAATAGCTTTAAAAATAAGACCTCCTGTTAGCAGTCTAAGGCTTTTAGCTGACTGATAACATTAGAACTAAAGTTATGGTTTAAGGGGAGATGGTTGCTTGGTTAAAGCTTTAGACTTTGGATCTGAAGATCAAATCTCAGCCACACCAACCTGCCACTCCTGGGCCCCTGAGCGAGGCCCTTCACATACATGCTCAGTTGTATGAATGATATAAATACAAGTCGTTTTTGGATAAGGACATCTGCCTTATGCTGTGAATGTAAATGTGTGTGTGTCTGAATTAGCGCTTCAGTCAACAGTCCTGATGAGTCAGCAACTTCTTCAGTTGTCTTGTTCATTGACATCTATAAGGATATGTGAAAGATTTTGTTATAAACTGTATAGTTATGTATTGCATTATAGATCCATGGACACTTTACATTTTTTTTTAGTCATAACATTTTATATATTCTATTTCTATTGACAGTCGTAACAAGCATTTCACTACGTCTCGTACTCTGTCTGAATGTGTACAGTATGTGACAAATTTCATTTCATTTCATTTCATTATACAAATTACTGAATAACTCAATTAAATGATCCTGAAAAGAAAATAAACCCTGCAAATCAGGAGTGTTTTTCTCTTTTATTTTCCACATATTTGCTCTTTTCAGAACAGAAAAAAACACCAACAGGACAATAAAGGGCTCTCAACCTTCCCAGGATTCAATTCAGTGTTGACTGACGCTTCGTCCATCACTTCACACCACAAACAATGAGTGTTTCTTCCCCCTCTAGGAGTCTTTTCACGGCTCCTTGACGCAGCTTTCCTCCCACCCCTTCACCGCTGCTTGTGTCTCGGTTCAAAGTCTGGGACAGTCCGGCCCGCCGATCACACTGTTCCCATACGCCATACAGTTCAAACCTGCACCGGCGGCCAATCAGAGGCCAGGAAGCCTGTCTGAGTCACTGATTACATTTACATAATAAAGACTGACCAGATCGCTCGCTTAAATCCAACACTCTTTCTTCTCTCTATCACTTCTTCTCTTTCTCTATCACTCCACCTGGAATCATGGGTTTTTATACTCCAGGTGATCGGATTACTGATCCAGGATCTGTGTGGTACTGATTATATTTCTATCCAAGCAGAAATTCGTTCATCACCAGCAAGCTTTTTATCTTCTGGTCTGGATCTTTGTTGATCTGGTACTTATGCCAGGAACACTCTCTCTCTCTCTCTCTCTCTCTCTCTCTCTCTCTCTCTCTCTCTCTCTCTCTCTCTCTCTCTCTCTCTCTCTCTCTCTCTCTCTCTCTCTCTCTCTCTCTCTCACACACACACACACACACACACACACACACACACACACACACACACACACCCGACATCACACCATACCCTGTTTGAGTCACCTGAATGTTTCTGGAAGGAAACCGGAAAACACAGAAGAAACCCACAGACTCTAATCAGGGATTATTCTAGAACATTCTAGGTCTTCCTCAGGTGTGTTAGCCATGACAGCTAAAAAAAAAACATGTCCAACCTATGAAATATTGAGATCTTAAGACCTCAATAAGGCAGTAGTCTTCATTTGTCCTCCCACCAGCTCCACAACGTCTCCTCAGGTTTCTCACACAGCGGGACATCCATAGGATTAACTCTTTACCTCTCAGCACAGCCAGTCTCAACCCTGCATCCATACTACGATAAGCGTTTCCTCTTTCTGTACTGATCTGAATGTAACCGTTCAGATCGTTAAATGTATTTAAAGTTTTTACGAGACTTTATGTTTTTTCAGACACATGCAACTTCCTTTCGTTTCTATGCAACAAATTTAGTCAAGTAACAGTATGAAGATTACGTTTGAATATAAATTCCTAGATGTTACACTAATTTAATTAAAAAATCCTCCATTAGCATGAAGAACAGCTTCACACACTCTCAGCATCTGGACAGCCCATTTCTCCAAACATTCAGTGCCTCTTATGAAACTTTCCACAGATGTTCTTCACTAGTTGGAGATTTTGTTATGATCCAGTTCATCACAGATCAGTTCAGTAGGAGCTGCAGGTTGTTATATGTTATAAGGGGATATATATATATATCCCCAACCCCGGCACCAGTCCGTGGGTCAATTGGTACCGGGCCTCACAGAAAGAATACATAACATACATTATATCCGTTTTATTTATTATCTGATTCTGAATGGTTTTATTTTGGAAAATGACCGGATTCTCTCCACCACATCTGTCTATGACTCACTCTTGATGCATGTCATGATGCCTCGGTCACGTGTCTTACTTCCATCCGCTACCTTCTTTACCGCTAAACTCAAACCCCCAAGCGAGCAAAATGAACAAAAAACACCACAGTGGATTCACGATTATTAATATATTTAGAAAATACCAGTTTTTATGGTCGTATCATTTTATTTTGTTGTATTTATCCGCCACACCTTAAAGACCGGTCCGTAAAAATATTGTCCGACATTAAACCGGTCCGTGGGGCAAAATAGGTTGGGGTACACCGCTGCTCTAGAGGACATTCCAGATGACTGTTTGCTCTCTAAATAACACTTACAGAACCTACTCTTACTCTCAGACTGAACTTCATGGTGTGGAGGTATATAATGGAAGCTGTGTTAGTTCAGGATTCTTTTCACCTTTTAACCTGTATGTAGAAAATTAGTGAGAACGTTCTCCACGTTGGAACGGGTAAAATGGAACGGGAAAACGAAAAATATTTATTATAAAAAAAATATTTATTATAATACACGTTTATTTGCTTCAGTCACGTAATGAATATAAAAATGAGCTGAAGCGTTATCTTCTATTCCAGCCGTCTAAAATGTTTTCCCTTCCTGCATCCCCCCTTTTTACCTCCTCCACTTTGATTCATTCTTCTCCCAGCTCTTTTTCACTTACTATCCCCCTTTATGTGGTCTCGGGCCCCTAGGACCCTCCTTAGTGTGCTTTGTCTTCTTGATTTGGTGTTTCTATAGTAACCGCACCCCCCCCCCCTCTTACCCCATCCCTATTGTCTATGTGTGGGTTGAGCAGCAGAGACACACTGCGTTACTACTGTGACAATATGCTCCCCCTTAAACTACTTAAAGGGGAAGAGAGAAAGCAGGAGGATTGTGGGATACGAGTTGATGAAGAGGAGGGACAGAAGAAGCTTGCAGGCTCTCTGGATTCATCTGGATTATCCTGGAGGACCCGGGAGACGCAAGTGGAAGGAAGGTTTGTTAAACAATGAGGCTGATCCTGGCCCATAGGAAATCTCACGTTAGGCTTGTAAAAAAGAAATGAATTAAAAAAAAAAAAAAAAAAAAAAAAAAAAAAAAAAGAGAGGAAACACATTCCAGATGACGTGATTGAACTGGACTTTTAAACTTTTAATTGACACGTGCCCCTCAAAACTAAACTTAGCGTGCTCGCTCAAATTACTTTCAACACTCTGGAAAAGCGATTCACACGCATCTTCTGCTCATAATCCTTTATGAGGACATTTATGAGGGGGCGTGTCTATAAAACAACTAATAGAAAAAAAACACAATCGTGCATTTTCAGTTACGTTTTCATAAATAATAACACTGGAGCAGAGCTGAAGATGTTGAGATGTTCGTTGGGAGTGACGACGATGGACAGGATTAGAAATGAGTTTATTAGAGGGACGGCGCATGTAGGACGTTTTGGAGACAAGGTGAGGGAGGTGAGATTGAGATGGTTTGGACATGTGCAGAGGAGGGACATGGGGTATATCAGTAGGAGAATGCTGAGGATGGAGACACCAGGAAGGAGGAGGTTTATGGATGTGGTGAGGGAAGACATGCAGGTAGTTGGGGTGAAAGAGGCAGATGTAGAGGACATGCTGGTATGGAGACGGATGATCCGCTGTGGCGCCCCCTAATGGTAGCAGCCGAAAGAAGAACTAGAAGAAAAAGAAGAAGAAGCAGCTGTTCGTTTTGCGGAGGTTCAGCAAGGTTTTGGGCCTGATTTTAACAAGCAAGACCTGAATGGGTTTATTTATAAAATCAGCAAACGGAGCATTTATACGTGAAAATGTTGATTTGTCGTGCTTCAGCGACAAATCAACTTTAATGACCATTTTGCAAAACATGATAGTTTCATATTAATGACCTGAAAAAAAAAAATTCTATTCCCAAGTCTATCAGACCAAACTACACTATAGAGGTCTGTATAATAGAATGCTGTAGAATGGAATTTTACCAGCTGTACTGGGAGACTCAAACCTGTTCCAACATGATAATGCAAAAAAGCCAGATTTATGAAGATATGCTTTACATGGGTTGGAGTCGAAGATCTCCTGCAATAGAGCTCTGAATAAAACTCAACCCTATTGAACGCCTTTGGGACGAACGTGAACGCTGACTGCACCCCCCCCCTCCGGACCTCTCGCACAAATCTCCACAAGCACAGTGTTCTAGTGGAACATCTTCAGTGTCTAAACTGCATTATTGGAATATTAAGTGCAACAGTGTATACAAACCGCGAAATCCAGCAGCTTCAACACTTAACACACTCGTTTTAATCCCACAATCCAAACTAAAACCCCAGTCCATTTCCCTCAGCATGAAAATCTCAGCTGGAGGTTCATTTTTCATCATCACCTCTCCTTCACTGGTCCTTGGTCCTAGACAGCCACTGTATGAGTCTCTTCATGGCTGTGATCATGCTGTTATTTCTGATGGCTTGTGTGATCTTGTCTCTCACGCTCTCCTGCTTCCACAGGCCCCGGCCCTTCTTCTCGGCCCTAAGCTCACACTTTAGCAGCCGCGAGTGCAGCCTCCAGTAGAGACTCGAGCGAGGGTCGAGGCCGTGAAGAGGCGCCGCCCTGCCCAACCCGGAGCGCAGGATCTCCTCGTTAACACACGTGTTGAACAGAAAACCCTGCGGGCAGAACAGCACGCCTATTCAAAGTCGTTCAATACGGGATTCAAGACGTGAAAACACAATTGTACAGTAATTCACGAGCAAAAACAACAATACAGCGCAATAAAAATAAACGTATTGGGACACCTGACTTTTTCAAACAACATTGTCTCAAAGCAGATAATGTGCTGATAAAGGATCAATAAGATGTTCTTTATAAGTGTAAGTTTGTCCCTGATGAGTGAGCCGGTGGCGACTGTGGTGAAGGAAAAACTCCCTGAGACTTCATGAGGAAGAAACCATGAGAGGAACCCATCCTCATCTGGGTGGCACCGAATGTCCATTTATTACGGATAAATGCGGCTTGTTGGGTTGATCAGATGCAGATGTCGATGTAGCAGACTGTTGACATTAAGCACCAAATCCTCAAAAGCTTTTTCATAGATCTCCATGTCGTTGATGGGCTTCTTCCCCAAGCCTCTACTACAGAATTGGAGACACATAGGATATATAGGATCTCCTGCTTTTAAGCTACAAACCCTATTTACATTTATGGCATTTCTCTCATTCATACAACAGTTAAGGGGTTGAGGGCCTTGCTCAGGGGCCCATTAGAGGCAGCTTTGTGTGGCTGGGATTTGAACTCATGACCTTCGTATTCAAAGCCTTAACTTTAAGTTACCACCATATTGAATTCAGTCGAGAATTTATTGTGGAGAAGTTTTAAATGGAATATTGACATCACCATTCATTATTAGTTTTTTAATTATCTATATTTTTTATATTAAATGTATATTTATTTACAATTTGATCATCTTCTCGACGGGGAGGTGAATGTGAACCCTGACTGCACCCCAGACCTCCTCATCTCACCTACGTCAGTACCTGATTTTACTAACACCCCTGTGGCTGAATGAAATACCACAAATTTCCACATGAGGGCGCCAAAATCATCTTCCCAGAGGCTACTAGAAGAGAAAATGGAGGGTAAATGTGGACTGGGATGTTCACTTCCGCACCCAACCTACTCGCCAGATTCGGCTCCTGCGGGACTTCGCCCTCTTCCATGGCTTGAAGGTCGTCGTTTTGACATCGCTGAGGAGATCTGGCGTGAATTGCAGAAAGTTGATCGACGCGCTTCGAAAAAAACGACAGGGGGCGCTGTATTGCTGTGCATAAGGACTGTTTTGAAAAGTACTTTCTTGTGAAAAGATTCTCTACGAGCCTGTACCAGCAGGTCCGTGTGTGTTTATGAGGAGTTTCATGTCCTGAACTGAAGTAGTAGCGTGTGTGTGTGTGTGTGTGTGTGTGTGTGTGTGTGTGTGTGTGTCTGCCCCGACGTACCCCACTGAGAGACACCATGCAGTGTAGACTCTCGTCTTCTCGGCTGATCAGTCGTAACCACACCGTCTCGTCCCTCCTCAGAGTCCGGACGAGCCAATCACGGCCCTGCGGGGTCAAATCCACCCCGGCCAAACGCACATGCAGCGGGGTCGCGACCCGACCTGCGGGAACGAGAGGCAGCAAGAACACTTTTACTACCCTTCTCGACTTCAAAGTGGCTTTACGATGGGAAAAGTCAATGGTGACGTTCGTCTGAGGGTCTGCAAGGACGTTACAGGGGGGTCACGTTACACTGGTGCTGTACCAAGAGACCTTTCGGTACAAAACACGGGCCGATGTGAATTAAAAGCCAGGATTAAAAGCCGTAATCGGTTTCATTTCGATGAAGATTATTCACATCTTTTCAGTTTTTTGCCACAAACCTCCATTACTCAGAGAGCCTTTCTGCAAAAACGGCTTCACCAGGATTTTTCATTCCGCACTTAAACTTGTTAACATGCAAATTCGACTAGCGTGCGCTAACAGAGAGCACCATTAGTTTCCCATTAGTTATAATGGAGCAGTGGTGTGGTTTCTCTCTGAAACCTTTTAGGAGAATGGAACAATAATAATATAATAAAGAATAACAGAGCGAGTGAAGGGAATTTCGGCATCATTACCGGTCAGGACGCCACGATCGTGTCCCTCGCTGGATTACAAAACGGGCTCGTCGTTTTCGAAAGAAAGTTTGTCGGACTGTTGTATGAAATCGTTAGCGCATTTGTAGCGCCTGTCGATTTTTTAAAGGGGGAAAAAAAACAGCACTTTTTATGCGATCTCGATCTGAATGGAATGACAAAACGAGTCGAACCTGCTGGTCTTTATAGGTGTGGGTGTGTTTCGTTTGGGTTTTGTGATAAACTCGATAAAGTCAAATCGCACAAAACCAGTTATGATGTTATTCTAGACAATATATATGTATATCGTTTATCCCTAAACCAGACACGATTTTTTGAGTTTAAGATTCTAAGATTAAATCAGACACCAGTCTGTACCCGCCTGGTGGACGCACCAAGATTTGGAGCAGGGATTAATTTTTGATTTCGCCAGCTGTCCAGATGAACACGACGCTCCTCCTGACAGCTGGGAAGTGATATTCCTGCCCCAGTGATGCGAGTTTAATTGGATCTTTCAGGGTGGATTTAGTGACAGGGGTCTCGCCAGAGAAAGGAGGAGGAGGAGGAGGAGGGGGAAAGCGGGGGGGTGTCTACGTCCTTACGTTTAGTCAGTAAAGGAGACAATATGGGGACATGAATCGGGATGTGTTCCACTTCGAGCCCTCTCTCCGTTACGCTTCGGACTTTTCCTCTGATGCTGACGTTTCTCTCGATGAAGCGGCTCGGGATTTCGGAGGGAGAGCCGAACTTGGTCGTCTGAGGAGCAAAAAAAAAAAGAGACGGAGAAATATGAGTCTGGGGACACCACTCAAATATGAACATTTTATTCTATGATTACAACTATATATATATATAATTAGTTTAATTTGAATACTATTTTTAAAGAACAAATAGAAGGGGGAAAAAAAACGATTTTTAAAGCACAAATCTATTTTTTATTCAAATAACAATTTAAAATTAAAGCAGATAATTTTATTATTATTATTATGATAACGATATAAATATAAATATATATATATTTAGTTAGTTACTATATGTTCAAGCGATTTGAATTGCAGGTGCAATTACTGACCGGCAGATGTCGCCAGAACACTACAATTCCAGACGTATTTTTAACACCATAAAATAATAATAATAAACAGTTCTGTGATGCAGTTTAGATGTGAATATATAACGCTGTAATTTATGTTTAAATGCGGATAAATGTGATCCCTTCGCAAAATAAAGACTCTTTTATTCGTTATGGGTATAATCATATAATATATATTTAATATTGATATTTACCAGCCTGATGCTCCGCGCTATTATGATCACACCAGCTACCGCGAGCCCTGCACTGACGCTCTGTGAGACAAAAACAAACAAAAACACATAAATATATAATAATATAAGCAGTATAAGTAAATTGCTGGAAAAAAATCTAATTAAAAATGAATTTGAATAAATGATGACGTGAGCAAAAGTAAACTCCTAAATGCGTATTTTATTCTGGATATATTTTTAATTCCTCACCCGGATAAGAGTGAGATTTTCATCAGCAAACTTTGAAACTGTGGTTATAATATTTGGGGAATTTTCTTTTTCTGTCTCGGTTTGGTCCCGACACGAGTCAGGCATGTTGTTTACAAATATCAAAATACCGGAAATGAATACAGTAGAAAGCTCCGCCCCTTGGATACGGAAGATGAAGTGGGACAAAATCTTGAAGCGCGTTTCGTTAAATATTAAAGGAAATCTGAGGAAAATCTGACGAGCTCTTTTTTCCAATACAGGATTAATTTAGTGTATAGAAATAATAAAATAATTATTATGAAAGATTTGATCGTGTGATTTTCTCTAATGACGAAGATTTATTATTATACATGCTATAAGTAGGTTCACTCCTGATCTTCACCTTCTTATTTCCTCAGTCTGAAGCACATCGTTGATCAAAATAACTTTATATACTAAATCATTAGAATTTCCTTTCCCTGCATCTACAAAACCCAAATACTGCTCCAGCAGGACGATGTACACAGAGCGAGATCTATGAAGACGTTTGTTGATGTGAAGGTTGGACCAGAATTTGAGAATTCAAAGAATTTGAGTTTCCTGCAAAGATCCCTGGCCTCCTCAACCCAAATAAACATAATTGGGCTCAAGTGGAGCCTCATCACCTCCTCCAACATCAGTGTCAGATCAGACTTATGCTTCTACACTTCCTTCATCCTCTACCACTGTTCCACTGAACACTCTATCTTCTTCCAATGATTCCTGTATGCTCTTTCACTGCTCCACTGCTCTCTTCATCATCTTTCACCTGATCCCTCCA
This sequence comes from Silurus lanzhouensis, assembly GCA_039877035.1. Classification (NCBI taxonomy): domain Eukaryota; kingdom Metazoa; phylum Chordata; class Actinopteri; order Siluriformes; family Siluridae; genus Silurus; species Silurus lanzhouensis. The sequence goes on along the minus strand of JBCEWE010000201.1, from coordinate 12,651 downwards.
TCATCTACTACTGATCCCTCCATGCTTTACCACTGTTCCACTAAATCCTCCATCTTCTACCATGGATCCACTGCACTCTCCATCATCTACTATGGATCCCTCCACCCTCTAACACTGTTCCACTGAATCCTCCATCTTCTACCACGGCTCC
>JBCEWE010000201.1:0-7500 GCA_039877035.1 Silurus lanzhouensis | reverse complement strand
TCGACCAGCCACAGGGCGAGTGTGGAGGGCCAGTTCCCCCCCAGATTGGTCACTGTGTTCAGCAGGGTCATGTACGTGCCTCCAATCACCGGGTCGCTCACTTTGGCATGGAACGCCATGCAGGCCACAAACATGCTGTAGAGCGCCACCTAGTGGAGAAGCAGACAACAGTTAAAATGATTCTCTCAAATCTGATTGGTCAGAAAACATAACAAATGCTCTGACATTTACCAATGGGATTTAGAAGACACCCTTCTAGAGAGACTTACAACAGAGCAGCTGAGGGTTAAGAGCCTTGCTCAAGGGCCCAGCAGTGGTATCTTGGTGGTGCTGGGATTTGAACTCATAACCTTCTGATGCAAAGGGCAAGTGTTAACACTTGCTACTGTGAGTATACTGACCTGATGCAGAGCGTAGCTGAGTAGCACCACGGCGTAGTAATACACAGGAAATCCATCCTCCTGCTTCACGCTCGGGGTCCACCACACTAGGAGTGCGTACTCCAACCCAATCAGCAACCTGCAGCAACCAAACACACACTGAACCACTTATAACACATAACATGAACATAAGATTGGTGTTAGATTTTTGAACATCTCATTCCACATTTAGTCTCTATTTGCTCTTATAATAACCTCCACTCTTCTGGAAAGATGGTCCACAAGATTTTGTGGAAAGTCAGCTATCAAGGTGTCAGTGAGGTGAGGAAGACTAAGGTGCAATCAGCATTCACATTTGTCCCAAAGGTTCAATAGGGCTTGAGCTCTATAGCAGGAGATCCTCTACATCATCCAAACCAATGTAAAGCACATCTCCATGGAGCTGGAACCACATCTAGCTGGAAAAGCCAGGTGTCCCAATACTTTTGTCCATAAAGTGTATTTTATATATATATATATATATATAAATAAAATGCCAAACGTACCTGAAAGGAAAGGCTTTATAGAAGATGTCGAGCGGTCGAGACCCGGCTGTGTATTTGCTGATGATGAGAGGCAGCAGGATCTGCAGAGGTACCATAGGAACAGCCAGTAGAGCCAGCTCAGCTTTTGGCACTCCGGCTTCAACCATCTTCAGCCCAGTCACTGCGTCTGCTGCCGAAAACCCCATCTGTTTACATGAGTATAAAAGATTTATATGAGAAAGGATGCGAGATTTTCAGCCAATAATTTCGTCAAAGAGAAAAAGATTTTACAGTTGGGGGCAAAAGTAAAAAAAAAATTTCAGTAAAAATCAAAATTATATCAGTTAAATCTTCACCGGATTTGACTGCTAGTCATTTAACTTCTCACGAAAAGGCTTATAGTAGCGGTCGACCGATTTAGCATTTAATTGGCAAAAATATCGTGCTGTCTTTATACGGTACGAGAGCGGCCTCTAGAGAGGAATCACGAAATTTACGTCTAACAGATGAGAAATTTGTTAGCAGATGTTGAAATGAACAAACAAACAATAAACAATATTTCGAAAGCATTCAACTTCAGTTACGAATAGAATTTTACTTTGAAGCGTTACCATTTCACATCAATTAACAACAGTTGTGCTTAAAACGTCCATCTTCAGATGTTTCCACAAAAAACAAAGTAATAAAATTACATTTATTTTTTATTATTGTAATAAACGTTCAGTACTATGTCTGGTATCGGCAAGTACGATCCAACCTAGCTAGCGTTATCGGTAAAATCCACTATCGCTTGACCTCTAGTTAGCAAAATTACGCCTTCCTTCTCGTAAATCGTCTTTCATGTTTGATTCAATTCAACAGCCTTAAACTCAAATCAAAAACCATGAGGGAGTTTTCTTACCCAACAGATACGTTCGATGTTTAATTGAACAACCATTAAAAAAAACGATTCGTTTTCACCTTTGAAGTGAGCAGCAGGCAGCAGAAGGTGAACACGGCGGGCAATTTGATGATGGAGAACAGGAGCTTGTAGGTCTCCACTACGCCCTGCGTCTCCTCCTTCGGTCTGCGCCTGGAGCGCTGCTGTCTGCTGTTCTCCGACTTCAGAACGGCTACTAGGGTGGTGGACACCAAGAATACGATGCCCCAGAAAAACAGGAAGTCTAAATAAACAAAAAAACACCAGTAAGCAATGAGCGAAGCTATTCTACAGTCAGGCATGTGCTTCAGTCAGATGGAATAAAAAAAATAAATGTAATGGAGAACATGATTCAATAAAATATAATCATGAAACAATTTCATGGTTTCTTGAAAAGGAAACACAGAGACCACTCTTACTCCAACCAGAGCCACAGAGACCACACTTCCTCCATCCAGACCCACAGGGACTTTACTTCCTCCATCCAGACCCACAGAGACCACACTTCCTCTATCCAGACCCACAGAGACCACACTTCCTCCATCCAGACCCACTGAGACCACACTTCCTCCATCCAGACCCACTGAGACCACACCCCCTACATCCAGACCCACAGAGACCACACCCCCTACATCCAGACCCACAGAGACCACACCCCCTCTATCCAGACCCACAGAGACCACACTTCCTCTATCCAGACCCACAGAGACCACACCCCCTCTATCCAGACCAACAGAGACCACACCCCCTCCATCCAGACCCACAGAAACCACACCCCCTCCATCCAGACCCACAGACACCACACCCCCTCCATCCAGACCCACAGAGACCACATCCCCTTCATCCAGAGCCACAGAGGACACACCCCCTTTGTCAAGAGCCACAGAGGACACACCCCCTTTGTCAAGAGCCACAGAGGACACACCCCCTTCACCTGCCTGATACATGCTGTTTCAAATGATAAAATATTTAACACTTTTCTTACATGCGCTCTTTCTTTCTCTCTCTCTCTCTCTCTCTCTCTCTCTCTCTCTCTCTCTTTCTCACACTCACACATTCACACACACACAGCCAGTTTGACTAAAATACTGCCAGATAATAATCACTTTTATTAAATTGGACTTATTGCTTTCTGGTCATACCTGAGAGTGTGACGATGCCCTGATCCTGTGGCTTAAACCTCAGGTACTTGTTGCAGAAATCGGCCGACTCCAGCGCCAGAAACAGGACGTTCCCCAGGAAGTAGCCGGCCGTCTGACCTACGGAGTTACAAGTAGAAGCATATCCTACGTTCTCTCTGGACAGCATGGTGAGCGCCCATCCGTCCACCGCGATGTCCTGCGTGGCCGCCAGAAAAGCCAGCAGGAAGAAGATGACAGTGAGGGTGATCACATCCGGGCCCCTGGGTCCGTTAGACTGCAGGAGAGACTCCACAATGAATGACAGACCCAGCATGAAGAACCCAAGAAGGTACTGAGTGGGAACGAGCCACGACTTCCTGCGTCCAAAGCGTTTAATATAGAGCGAGTCCACCAGCGGAGCCCAGAGCAGCTTCAAACTGAACGGCCAGAAGACGAAGCTGAAGTAGGCCTGGTCTTTATAGCTGACGTTTTTACTCTGCATGATCAGAGGAATGCTGCCCGCCAGTCCTAAAGGGATCCCCTGGAGGACGTAGAGAAAGAGGAGCAGACACACGTTGCCCAGTTCTCCTCGAATGCCTCGGTGCTCTTTAGGGCGTCCGTCCCCGTCGTCCGAGTCGGGGACCAGCGCCTCTTCCTCGTCCAGCATTTCCCGGTCGGTCGCGTCCGCGGTCGTCGCCGCGGACTTCCTCTGGCGCCCGTTCATGCGTGTTATAGTCTCGGAAAGCTCCATTTCTCCTCACCGGGCATCAAAGCAGCTTTTTTTAGAGACAGGCCTAAAGGCAGAGTGTAAAACGCATGAGAGGGTTCCTGCACATTTTTCAAAAGATTTTTTAAACCATATTTAACATCCGAAATAAAGATTTTCAATTCCTCATCTCTGATGTATGTCAGAACGGCTGATGTTTTTCACGTGTTCAGTCGCACGCTCATGGGGCGCTGTACCATCAATATAACTGCTGCCTCGCAACGTAGCAACTGATTAAATGTGCAGATTCGATCTAACTCCGATCTTTTGGTCCACACTGATAAATTTTTCTGTCTGTTTTGACCCTTTGCCACACTGAGACGCCGTTTTTTTTTATTATTCAGCGAAAATTTCGCTTTTTGAAAACGCTGTTATCGTGAAGCGTGTGATAAGCTTTTTCGGACGTGAAAACGTCTAGTGTGGATGCTAAATGTATCCGGATTAGTGTAGACATTGTTTCATAAACAAAAATAATTTTTCGTTTTTACAAATTCTTAATTTTATATTTTAGAAACCCGAACAAGGCAACAGTATGGAAACAGAAATATTTTTCAATATTCAGTTCTCTTTGTCCCTCCATAAAAATCCAGACCTGGAAATAATTCAAATCTAATTCCATACTTTTCCAAAATGTGTAGGAACCCTGCCATGTACATGCAGGGTTTCTGCAGGTTTCACAAAATATAAATTAAGACTTTAAAAAAAAAAAAAAAACTTTTTACGGCCATTAGGAATAAAATTTAAGACCCAGACCATTTTCTACCCCACTTTATTTTAGGTATTGACACGTGACTTTCAGCTCTGTTCTAAATGTGATGCAGCAGCGCTTTAATCCTTTATTCTGTCAGGCCTCTTGGAGATCCCTGACCGCCCCCTGACCTAAGGATCTGCTGTGTCATAGAGCTGCACTGCATTCTGGGACTCTGAGTACACAGTTTTTCCTCTGTATCTCCTTTACTTTTAAAAAAAAAATCCATATCCCACTGTCACTATGCGAGGAAAAGGAAAATCCCCGGTGACGTCAGCACGGGAAACATCCCTGACTTATTATAGGATAACAACAGAATTAACAGATTATTTCAGTTATATGTTACACATTAAACACACACAGAATTATAAACGGGATTGTTTAATGGAGATCCAAGATCGGGTGAATCTACACACAGGATGATTCCTGAGAAAGTCCTGAAGCGTCATCACTCATCACCACCTGCCTGCAAACACTCCATTAAAACCTTCACACTGCACCACATCAACAAGTCAACACGCGACAAATATCGAACAGAGCCGGTCTTTAAACCGACACCGTCCAGAACCGAGTACAAATCATCATTAATACTGATGGAGAGGAAATAAATACCCAGCGGTGTCGGTTTCAGTCTGTCCGAACGCGGAAGCGGTTTTCGGCTGTGTGCAACACACTAACGGTTCCGCCGCTTTCAGCTGACGTGTCGCAATGCCCGCGTTTCTGAGTTCCGCGTTTCAGCACAGTATCGAGAATAAACGACTGAGAGACAGAAAAAAAGAGAGACAGAGAAAGAGAGACAGCGAAACAGGGAGACAAAGAGGACAACAAAAGAGACAGACAGAGTCACAGATAAACAGAAAGAGAAACAGAGAATCAAAGATAAAATTCAAAGAAAAATTCAGAGAGAGAGAGAGAGAGAGAGAGAGAGAGAGAGAGAGAGAGAGAGAGAGAGACAGACAGAGAAACACATAATACAGAGAGACAAACAGACAGAGAGAGAGACGGATAGACAGAGAAAGAGACAGAGAAAAGGGATAGACAGAAAAAGACAGATGTTAATGTTTCAGTATCATATTGAATAATGAGGGGTTCATTCATAGATAGATAGATAGATAGATAGATAGATAGATAGATAGATAGATAGATAGATAGATAGATAGATAGATAGATAGATAAGATGGTAGCACAATGCTGGACGGACAGTCACAGGGAGCACTGACCTTCATAAGTTGTGCGGAAAGGCATCGTCCTGTGTGTGACTGGTGCCATTCTGACCACGTGGGTATCACGTCTGCATTTTCATCATGGACTGCAAGTTAGAACAAAGAGCAAACGTGAAATTCTGCGTGAAACTAGGCAAATCTGCCACGGAGACCTTCGACATGATCCGGCAAGCGTACGGCGACACCGCAATGAGTCGCTCGAGGTGTTTCGAGTGGCACGCGCGCTTCAAGAGCGGCAGAACATCACTGGAGGACGACGAGAGATCAGGAAGACCATCGACGAGCTCGACCCCCGAAAATGTGGAAACCATTCGGCAACTCGTGCATGACGATAGTCGCAGGACGATCCACAACATCGCCGCCATTGTCGGGGTGTCGTACGGAACAGTCCAGGCGATCCTCACGTGCAATTTGAACATGCGCCGTGTTGCTGCCGAGTTGGTCCCCGGGCTGCTCACCCAGGAGCAGAAGGAACTCCATCAGCGTGCCGCGGGCGACCCGTCCTCCGTGTCGAGGATCATTACGGGTGATGAAACTTGGGTGTACGGGTACGACCCTGAGATGAAGCGACGGTCTTCACAGTGGAAGAGCACGTCATCTCCACAAGCCAAAAAGGCGAGGCAGGTCCGCAGCTACACAGAGTGCATGTGCATCGTCTTTTCCACAATGTGCACCGAGAATTCGTTCCATAGATAGATAGATAGATAGAAAGAAAGAAAGAAAGAAAGAAAGAAAGAAAGAAAGAAAAAAAGAAAGAAAGAAAGAAAGAAAAATAAAAAAGTAAAGAAAAGAAAAAGTAAAGAAATAAAGAAAAAGAAAAAAGTAAAGAAAAGAAAAAGTAAAGAAAGAAAGAAAGAAAAAAAAATTAAAAGAAGAAAGTAAAAAAGTATAGAAAGAAAAAATAAAAAATTAAAGAAAGAAATAAAAATGAAAGAAGAAAGAAAGAAAATAAAAAAGGAAAGAAGGAAAGAAAGAAAGAAAGAAAGAAAGAAAGAAAGAAAGAAAGAAAGAAAAATGAAAAGAAGAAAAAAAGAAAGAAAGAAAGAAAAAAGGAAAGAAAGAAAGAAAAATAAAAAAGTAAAGAAAAGAAAAAGTAAAGAAATAAAGAAAAAGAAAAAAGTAAAGAAAAGAAAAAGTAAAGAAAGAAAGAAAGAAAAAAAAATTAAAAGAAGAAAGTAAAAAAGTATAGAAAGAAAAAATAAAAAATTAAAGAAAGAAATAAAGAAAATTTTAAAGAAGAAAGAAAGAAAGAATTTAAAAGATAAAAGAAAGAAAGATTAAAAGAAAGAAAGAAAGAAAGAAAAAAGGAAAGAAAGAAAGAGAGAGAAAGAAAAAAAAGAAAGAAAAAAGAAAGAAAGTAAAAAAGTAAAGAAAGAAAGAAAGAAAAAGAAAAGAGAAGAAAAAGAAAAGATAAAAGAAAGAGAGAAAGAAAGAAAAATGAAAGAAGAAAGAAATAAAATATAAAAGTAAAGAAAGAAAGAAAGAAAGAAAGAAAGAAAGAAAGAAAGAAAGAAAGAAAAAAAAAAGAAGAAAGTAAAAAAGTAAGGAAAGAAAGAAAAAAGAAAGAAAGAAAAATTAAAAGAAGAAAATTAAAAGTAAAGAAAGAAAAATAAAAAAAGTAAAGAAAATAAAAAGTAAAGAAAGAAGGAAAGAAAGAAAGAAAGAAAGAAAATTAAAAGAAGAAAGTAAAAAAGTATAGAAAGAAAAATGAAAAAAAAGCAAAGAAAGAAAGAAAGTTTAAAAGAAGAATGTTTAAAAAAAAAGTAAAGAAAGAAAGAAAATTTTAAAGAAGAAAGAAAGAAAGAATTTAAAAGATAAA
>JBCEWE010001186.1:0-33335 GCA_039877035.1 Silurus lanzhouensis | reverse complement strand
ATACAGCTCTGCTCTCTGGCTGCTCTTACATTTATTCTTTTCTTTTCTGGATGTGGCAGAATGTGTATTCTGCTGAAATCCAATGAGAAAAGAGCAGCAATAAGGCTTGGAGGAATTGATCCTTTAAACAAATAAAGCAGGACCTATGCCCCAACCAACACTTCTTGCAAAGGAGGTACAGTATCACACCTGAGGCCATAAATAGAAACTGAATGAAGTTGCTGTCAAACCGAATGTAAATGACATGATTTCACCACAGTGACACAAGACATGTCTGACTCACGGATCATGTTGATAGACTGTAGGAAGAACCAGCCCCAGAATCCCATTATACTGTGTGACTCCGCTTTTGACTTTCCATTGTGTAATCCCATACGTCAGCTTCTGCTAATAATAATAATAATAATATAATATAATAATAATGATAATAATAATGATAATGATAATTATAAACAATAATAATTATATACAGTTATACCAGAGGTCAGAGTAAATTATTAATAGCAGTTATACCAGAGGTCAGAGTAAATTAATAACAGTTATACCAGAGGTCAGAGTAAATTAATAGCAGTTATACCAGAGGTCAGAGTAAATTATTAATAGCAGTTATACCAGAGGTCAGAGTAAATTAATAACAGTTATACCAGAGGTCAGAGTAAATTATATAGCAGTTATACCAGAGGTCAGAGTAAATTAATAACAGTTATACCAGTCAGAGTAAATTAATAGCAGTTATACCAGAGGTCAGAGTAAATTAATAACAGTTATACCAGATCAGAGTAAATTATTAATAGCAGTTATACCAGAGGTCAGAGTAAATTAATACAGTTATACCAGAGGTCAGAGTAAATTAATAACAGTTATACCAGAGGTCAGAGTAAATTATTAATAGCAGTTATACCAGAGGTCAGAGTAAATTAATAACAGTTATACCAGAGTCAGAGTAAATTAATATACAGTTATACCAGAGGTCAGAGTAAATTAATAACAGTTATACAGATCAGAGTAAATTAATAGCAGTTATACCAGAGGTCAGAGTAAATTAATAACAGTTATACCAGAGGTCAGAGTAAATTAATAGCAGTTATACCAGAGGTCAGAGTAAATTAATAACAGTTAACCAGAGGTCAGAGTAAATTAATAAGCAGTTATACCAGAGGTCAGAGTAAATTAATACAGTTATACCAGAGGTCAGAGTAAATTAATAGCAGTTATACCAGAGGTCAGAGTAAATTAATAACAGTTATACCAGAGGTCAGAGTAAATTAATAATAGCAGTTATACCAGAGGTCAGAGTAAATTAATAACAGTTATACCAGGTCAGAGTAAATTAATAACAGTAGTTAACCAGAGATCAGAGTAAATTAATAGCAGTTATACCAGAGTCAGAGAATTATACAGTTATACCAGAGGTCAGAGTAAATTAATAACAGTTATACCAGAGGTCAGAGTAAATTAATAACAGTTATACCAGAGGTCAGAGTAAATTAATATAGCAGTTATACCAGAGATCAGAGAAAATTATTAATAGCAGTTATACCAGAGGTCAGTCAGTTAACCAAGTCAAGTATTTAATAGCAGTTATACCAGAGTCAGAGTAAAAATAACAGTATAAAACCAGAGGTCAGAGTAAATTAATAACAGTTATACCAGAGTCAGAGTAAATTATTAATAGCAGTTATACCAGAGGTCAGAGTAAATTAATAACAGTTATACCAGAGGTCAGAGTAAATTAATAGCAGTTATACCAGAGGTCAGAGTGAATTAATAACAGTTATACCAGAGATCAGAGTAAAGACAGACAGCGGGCGGGGCAGGTGATGTCACATGGCTTCATCACATGACCCAGCGTCCAACTCGCCTCGCCGTGCCGAGTGTTTAGACAGGTCACACGCCCGTGTCTCCGGAGTTTTGTCGTTTTGTGTTTTTTTTGTGCGTTCACGTCCACCTGACGTCATGTGACGTCACGCGGCGTAGATATGGCACTCCGCCGGATATTACCCAGACCGTGCCGAGCGGTTTGATGTGTCACACGTCCGGGTCCAAACGAGTTTAGGGACACGGTAAGCTAATAGGTTTGCTCGGTGGGCGTGGCCTGTGACGTCACGTGACGTCTTCGATTCAGCCGGGGTTCAACTCCGCCCACTGTGCAGAGTACTTTGACATATCACACGGCCATTTCTGAGCATGTTTTTTTCGTGCTTATTTGGACTAATGTTGGGGGCGTGGCCTGACGTGACGTCACGTGATGTCAATTTATTACCCACAGTCCAACTCCCTATGCTACGCTGAGTCCGTGGATATGTCACATGCCCCCCTTCATGTATTTTGATGACCGCGCCCACTTTGATACCCATAATGCCCTTCTGCACAAGAAGGGTAATGCCATCTCCCATGATGCAATTCACCACAAAGGGCTGTTTGCTTTGATATATGACAAAGTGTCTGGCGTGAGAGACAAAGTCCAAATCCGTGACGGCGTGGCAGAACCAGGACGTCGGCTTGCACCGTTCCAGGCCGTCAGATGGCTTTTTGCGTTCTGGGGGTTCAACTTTTTAGGTTTTTAATTGATGTGTCGTCGGGATATTGGGGGACGGTAGCGATCGAAGGGGGCCAAGCACTCGAAACGCCTATGTGCGTCTGGAGGTTTGAGCCAGAGAAAGGGAGCTGATTCATGGGCTTTTCTTTCTCTTTCCCTGCACCCTCCCCCTCTGGTTCTGTTGCCTTGTTGAGGAATTTCAAACTCCTATGGAGATTCCCCTGGAGCTCATAGCAGCCACGGTGCTCTCTTCTGGGCATGGGATGTTGGATATTGTGGGAGGGGATCCCATGCACCTAAATGAACACCGTGGCTGCTCTGAGCTCCAGAGGATGAGTCTTTGTAATGTTTTATCAGCCTGCAGAGATGAAGGCCAAATCCTTTACAAGGTGACAGAACCAGGGCGTTTGTGTGCACTAAGCCACGTTGCCTGGCTTTTGCACAATAGATTAGAACAGTACACATATATTATTCGCGCTGGGCGGCAGAACCCGAGGCAGAACCAGTGCACTGACTGGCTTTTGATTGCCATTCTCTGCCTTCTTTCTCTTTCCCTGTTTTTGCTTATCTCTCTTCCTAATCCCTTCTTTCCCTTACCCTGTTTTTTTCTCATTTCTCCTGCTTCTACCTTATTCCCTTAACGTTTTTTTTGCTTACCTTTCCTCCTACTCCCTTCTTTCCCTTACCCTATTTTTGCTTACCTCTCCTCCTACTCCCTTCTTTCCCTTACCCTATTTTTGCTTACCTCTCCTCCTACTCCCTTCTTTCCCTTACCCTATTTTTGCTTACCTCTCCTCCTACTCCCTTCTTTCCCTTACCCTATTTTTGCTTATCTCCTCCTACTCTTTCCCTTATCCTAATTTTGCTCCTCTCCTACTCCCTTCTTTCCCTTAACATATTTTGCTTACCTCTCCTCCTACTCCCTTCTTTCCCTTAGCCTATTTTTGCTTACCTCTCCTCCTACTCCCTTCGTTCTCTTACCCTATATTTGCTCATCTCTCCTCCTAGTTCATGTATTCAGAAGAGAAGGGCAGATGAATGAATGAGTGCATAGTGATGAAGTTTGTGTAGTGGTGTGGAGAAGGGTGGACCGAGTGAATGTGTGCACAGCATGATAGAAATGACCAAGCTTTAAAGTACCCATGAGCACTGAGAATTAGTTTTCACCATGTTTGAGCACCAGGTTTGTTGTATCTGAATGAATCTCTAGTGTACAGAGACTGGGCATACAGACGGCTGTTGGTAAGGATTTTTAACTGCATGAAAGGTGAGTATTTCTTTATGTACAAGCATGTACAAGAATCTGCTCTTTTTTATTCCCAAACTCAATTTGTGATTCTTTTTGCAAGTGGAGGTCAAGTGGAGCCACTGCTGATTCCCAGCTCTCCCTCTCCACAGTATTATGACAAGTTAAGTATTCTACTGAAATATCAGATCTCTATATGCAGAAAATAGGTGTATATAGAGATCTGATTGGTATGTTTATCAGTATTCATTGCAGTGTTGGGAACCTTTGCATGAATTCTGATAAACACCAATCATTGCTGTGCTGCATGCCAGAGAAACGCATTTGTCCATGCATTTTGTTCTGGACCACTTTCTTATGGAGAGTTCCTACTAAAATAACAAATCTATTACGAGTAACTACTTACTCGTGGTGTCTTTCCTCATCTTTTGTATTAATACGCTGTGTGTGTATATACGCTCCTGAGGTTCGAGTGGCCACTGTTTCTGCCCCTCTCCTCTCCGTGATCTTCCCACTTCGTCCAGGCCTGCCTCTGGATGGTGTTCTCTTCGGTGGGAGGCCACTCTGTGCAGCTTGGTACGGTTTCCCATCAACGCCTTGGGTGGTTCCATGAAATTCCGGAGTAAGAACGGGAGCTTTGAGGATGACAGGAATATGACAGGAATTTGTCAACAGACTGCTACATTGACTCCGGACTCCATATCATACAGTTTGCTTACGACACTGTTGTGGTGGGCCTGATCTCCAACAACTGCCTACCTACAGGAGGTTAATACCTGTAGAGATGGTGCTAGGAGAACAACCTTCTCCTGAACGTCAGCAAGACAGTTGATAGTACGGAAGCCGAGGAGCTTTCGGAGGTTGTAACGCGCACGGTTGCCAGCTCGATATAACTTTGCGGGCTCATGTCACAGCCTCCGAGTCGGGTTCTTCACTTTTTTCCCGACAAACACACCGAGTGTCTAAGACATGCGTTAAAACTTACTCAGCCCGCCCCTTCACCCCCACTTCTACTGTGTATTCCCACATTTTTGGGCGGAAAGAATATGGTTATGAGGCTATGCATCAGGTTGAAGAGATACTTGCCACCTATCTCCCTCCCGTAGTTGTCTCTTCCCTTAAGACCCCGACATTACTCACGAAGCCCCTGCGTAATACATCTGCGCTCGTGTGTAAAGCCTATGCTTCAGCAGGTCAAGCTGCTGCTTGCGTGCACACCATGGCTGTGTTGCAGGCATATCAGGCTGACCTGCTGTGTGAGTTGTATGTGGGGGTGCCATTGACGGCCATTTTGATGAGCTTCGCCGTACGGGGATCTGGCTCTCAGAGCCACTAAGGAGACCGCTAGGGCCATTGCCCGGTCTATGGCTGCCCTGGTGTCTACAGAAAGGCACCTGTGGCTCACGATATCAGACATGACTGGTAGGGACAGGGCAGTATTGCTGGATGCTTCGCTAACTCCTTCTGGCCTTTTCGTCGATTCCGTACATTCGGTGGTTGAGAGGTTTCAGGAAAATAAGAAACAGGTGGCGGCATTCCAGCGTTACCTCTCACGCCGCTCAATGGGGCTTCTTGGCGGGCTCAGCCGCAGCCGCAGCCCTCCGTCTCCCATCAGAAGGTTCATAAACGCAGTGTCGCGACACTCTGCCACTATCCCACTATCTCCCATCTGAGAGGACTGTCATCTCTAACAGGAAGGCTTCGGCGAAAAGATCCTGACACGGAACTTTCTGGGGATCTGGCTGTGGAGGGGCATGTCACCAGACCAGGAGAAGCTCAATCGTCTCTGCCCGGTGCGTGCACTGGACACCTACGTCCACAGGACGGGTCCTTGGAGAAGGTCCCATCAGCTGCTCGTCTGCTACGGCTCTCCAAGCAAGGCCTCCCTGCTAATGAGCCTCCGGCGTCCTTGCAGCGCTTCCTTATCCCTTACAGAAGCTGCCGCTGGCTTTTCTCATATGCGCTTTATACTCCTGGTCGTGACGTCAACTCATCGGTGACGACCAGCGTCCAATTTTTGACTGATTACACACATTATTCAGAGCATGAACACTCAGCGCGTTCCCAAGCGTTTCGACGCAGCGTCTCGTGCCCTCAGGGAACTAGGGTTCATACTCTGTATTATGTATATTGTGATACATTTGATTTGATTTGATATATGGACATTTGGTGCACCCAGATGAGAATGGGTTCCCTCTTGAGTCTGGTTCCAATCAAGGTTTGTTCCTTAAGCCATCTAGGGGGTTTTTCCTTGCCACAGTCGCCACCGGCTTGCTCAACAAACTTACTTATAAAGAACATATTCACTTTTAATCACCACATTATATGTTTAAAGCTGCTTAGAGACAATGTTCATTAAAAGCGCAATAAAAAATATAAATGAATTGAATTGCATTGAATAAAGGTAGATCTTATCTTAATAACAGTTATCCAGAGGTCAGACTAAAAATAATAGTTCAAAATACAGACCAAAATTTTTAGTTATACCAGAGGTCAAAGTAAATTAATAGCAGTTATACCAGAGGTGAGAGTAATTAATAACAGTTATACCAGAGGTCAGAGCTAATTATAAATAGCAGTTATACCAGAGGTAGAGTAAATTAATAACGTTATACCAGAGGTAAGAGTAAATTAATAACAGTTATACAAGGAGGTCAGAGTAATAATAACAGTTATACCAGAGGTCAGAGTAAATTAATAGCAGTTATACCAGAGTCAGAGTAAATTAATAACAGTTATACCAGAGATGAGAGAAAATTAATAACAGTTATACCAGAGTCAGTAAATTATAATTATTAGCAGTTATACCAGAGGTCAGAGTAAATTAATAACAGTAGTTATACCAGAGATAAGTGTAAATTAATAGCAGTTATACCAGAGGTCAGAGTAAATTAATAACAGTTATACCAGAGGTCAGTGTAAATTAATAGCAGTTATACCAGAGGTCAGAGTAAAGACAGACAGCGGGCGGGGCAGGTGATGTCACATTGCGTAATCACATGACCCAGCGTCCAACTCGCCTCGTCGTGCCGAGTGTTTAGACAGGTCACACGCCCGTGTCTCCGGAGTTTTGTCGTTTTGTGTTTTTTTGTGCGTTCACGTCCACCTGACGTCATGTGACGTCACGCGGCGTAGATATGGCACTCCGCCGGATATTACCCGGACCGTGCCGAGCGGTTTGATGTGTCACACGTCCGGGTCCAAACGAGTTTTAGGGACACGGTAAGCTAATAGGTTTGCTCGTGGCGTGGCCTGTGCCGTCACGTGACCTCTTCGATTCAGCTTGACCTGCTAAGCATAGGCTTTACACACGAGCGCAGATGTATTACGTAGGGCTTCATGGTAATGTCGGGGTCTTAAGGGAAGAGACCAATTACGGGAGAGATAGGTGGCAAGTATCTCTTCAACCTGATGCATAGTGTATTTCCCAAAAATGTGGAATACACAGTAGAAGTGGGGGTGAAGGGGCGGGCTGGAGTAAGATTTAACGCATGACTTAGACACTCGGTGTGTTTGTCGGGAAAAAAGTGAAGAACCTGACGCGGAGGTTGTGACATTAACGCCGCAAAGTTATATCGAGCTTGGCAAACGTGCGCGGTTACAAACTCCGAAAAGCCTCCTCGCTTCCATACTATCAACTGTCTTGCTGACGTTCAGGAGAAGGTTGTTCTCCCTAGCACCATCTCTACAGGTATTAGTAACCTCCTGTAGGTAGGCAGTTGTTGGAGATACAGGCCACCACAAATGTGTCGTAAGTCAAAGTCAAGTCAAAGAGGCTTTTATTGTCATTTCTACTATACACAGTGGTACACAGTACACAGTAAAAATGAGACAACGTTTCTCCAGAACCCTGGTGCTACACTAAACAACAAACAAACAACAACATTAAGCCTAAAACACAAGTTACATAAAGTGCATCGATGCAACCTGGTGCAAACAGTGCAGACAGACAGTGCAGACAGACGACACAAGACAAGACATAAAACCCTATATAGCGCCGACCAGTAAACCTACTGTATACTAGATTATACAGTACTGTACAAGAAAACTGTAAAAACTATACAAAATATAACTATATTCCAGAAGTGACTATAAACAGTGAGTGCAAAAAAAATACAGCAGCAGTCGAAGGTGCAAAAACAGCATGTAAACAGTGTAATACAGTAAAAATATAAATGTGCAAAAACAGCAGTTGAGAGTGGTACAGTAAGATAATAAATAATAAATAAATGAATGGTGGGTGGAATGGATTGAGATGAGTGATGAGGTGTGTTAGGTGTTAAGTCCAGGAAAAATGTTTTCAGTTTGTTACACCACATATTGAGGTGGGTGGTGTGTGTGAGAGAGTTCCGTTTCAGTTCTGTGTGTTGAGAAGCCTGATCTTGTGGGAAGAAACTGTTGCCAGTCTTGTTGTGGCAGCCCGAATGCTTCGGAACCGTTTCCTGATGGTAGAAGTGTAAAAAGTGTGTGTGAGGGTGTGTGTGATCGTCCACAATGCTGTGTGCTTTGCGGATGCAGCCTGTAGTGTATATGTCCATGATAGAGGGAGAGAGATTCCGATGATTGCTCAAGCTGTCCTCACTATCCTCTGTAGGGACTTGCGGTCCGAGACGGTGCAGTTCCCAAACCAGCAGTGATGCAGCTGCTCAGGATGCTCTCAATGGTCCTCTGTAGAACATGGACAGGATGGGGGAGGGAGGTGGGCTTTCCTCAGCCTTCTCAGGAAGTAGAGACGCTGCTGGGCTTTCTTGTGATGGAGCTGGTGTTAAGTGACCAGGTGAGGTTGTCCGCCAGATGAACACCAAGGAATTTGGTGCTCTTGACGATCTCCACAGAGGATCCATCAATAATCAGTGGAGATTGGTCGCTCTGTGCTCTCCTGAAGTCCACAACCATCTCTTTCGTTTTGTCCACGTTCAGAGACAGGTTGTTTGCTCCACACCAGGCAGTTAGCCGTTGCACCTCCTCTCTGTATGCTGACTCGTCGTTCTTGCTGATTAGACCCACCACGGTCGTGTCATCAGCGAACTTGATGATGTGGTTCGAGCTGTGCATTGCTACACAGTCGTGAGTCAGCAGAGTGAACAGCAGTGGGCTGAGCACACAGCCCTGGGGGGCCCCAGTGCTCAGTGTGGTGGTGCTGGAGATGCTGTTCCCGATCCTGACTGACTGAGGTCTCTCAGTCAGGAAGTCCAGGATCCAGTTACAGAGAGGTGTTCAGGCCCAGAAGGTTCAACTTCTCGATCAGGTGCTGGAATGATTGTGTTGAATGCTGAGCTGAAGTCAATGAACAGCATTCGCACATAAGAGTCCTTGCAAACTGTATGATGTGTAGTCCTGAGTCAATGTAGCAGTCGACATAAATTCCTGTCATATACATCCTCAAAGCTCCCGTTCTTACTCCGGAATTTCATGGAACCACCCAAGGCGTTGATGAGAAACCGTACCAAGCTGCACAGAGTGGCCTCCCACCGAAGAGAACACTATCCAGAGGCAGGCCTGGACGAAGTGGGAAGATCACGGAGAGAGAGGGGCAGAAACAGTGGCCACTCGAACCTCAGGAGCGTATATACACAACACAGCGTATTAATACAAAAGATAGAAAGACACACGAGTAAGTAGTTACTCGTAATAGATTTGTTATTTTAGTAGGAACTCTCCATAAGAAAATGGTCCAGAACAAAATGCATGGACAAATGCGTTTCTCTGGCATGCAGCACAGCAATGATTGGTGTTTATCAGATTCATGCAAAGGTTCCCAACACTGCATGAATACTGATAAACATACCAATCAGATCTCTATATACACCTATTTTCTGCATATAGAGATCTGATATTTCAGTAGAACTTAACTGTCATATACTGTGGAGAGGGAGAGCTGGAATCAGCAGTGGCTCCACTTGACCTCCACTTGCAAAAGAATCACAAATTGATATTGGGAATAAAAAAGGCCAGATTCTTTACATGCTTGTACATAAAGAAATACTCACCTTTCATGCAGTTAAATCGTACCAACAGCCGTCTGTATGCCCAGTCTCTGTACACTAGAGATTCGTTTAGATACAAACCTGGTGCTCAAACATGGTAAAACTAATTCTCAGTGCTCATGGGTACTTTAAAGCTTGGTCATTTCTATCATGCTGTGCACACATTCACTCGGTCCACCCTTCCCCACACCACTACACAAACTTCATCACTGTGCACTCATTCATTCATTCATTCATTCTCTATTCATTCATTCATTCATTTATTCATCTAAAGAACATTTACTTATAATCTTACTCCAAGTGCTCATGTTAGTTCTCTCTCTCCAGTGTTCTGTATTGTTGAAAGATTTTATGATCAAACTCTTGATGTTACCAAATGAGGATGGGTTCCCCTTTGATTCTTTATCCATAGCAGCCTGGACGAAGTGGGAAGATCACGGAGAGAAGAGGGCAGAAACAGTGGCCACTCGAACCTCAGGAGCGTATATACACAACACAGCGTATTAATACAAAAGATATGAAAGACACCACGAGTAAGTAGTTACTCGTAATAGATTTGTTATTTTAGTAGGAACTCTCCATAAGAAATGGTCCAGAACAAAATGCATGGACAAATGCGTTTCTCTGGCATGCAGCACAGCAATGATTGGTGTTTATCAGTATTCATGCAAAGGTTCCCAACACTGCATGAATACTGATAAACATACCAATCAATCTCTATATACACCTATTTTCTGCATATAGAGATCTGATATTCATAGAATACTTAACTTTCATATACTGTGGAGGAGGAGAGCTGGGAATCAGCAGTGGCTCCACTTGACCTCCACTTGCAAAAATAATCACAAATTGATATTGGGAATAAAAAAAGGCCAGATTCTTTACATGCTTGTACATAAAGAAATACTCACCTTTCATGCAGTTAAAAATCCGTACAACAGCCGTCTGTATGCCCAGTCTCTGTACACTAGAGATTCGTTTAGATACAAACTGGTGCTCAAACATGGTAAAAACTAATTCTCAGTGCTCATGGGTACTTTAAAGCTTGGTCATTTCTATCATGCTGTGCACACATTCACTCGGTCCACCCTTCCCCACACCACTACACAAACTTCATCACTGTGCACTCATTCATTCATTCATTCATTCATTCATTCATTCATTCATTTATTCATCTAAAGAACATTTACTTATAATCTTATACTCCAGTGCTCATGTTAGTTCTCTCTCTCCAGTGTTCTGTATTGTTGAAAGATTTATGATCAAACTCTTGATGTTACCCAAATGAGGATGGGTTCCCCTTTTGATTCTGGTTCCTCTTAAGGTTTCTTCCTCATAACATCTAAGGGAGTTTTTCCTTGCCACAGTTGCCATGGCTTGCTCATCAGGGATAAATGCATGCCATTCACCTTGACTGTTGATTTCTGTAAAGCTGCTTTGAGACAATGTATGTTGTGAAAAGCGCTATAGAAATAAACTTGACTTGACTTGACATTCTCTTCTAAATACATGAACTCCATCATGTAATCTCATGCACTCGTGTACACACTGTGCAAGCACAGGCTCTGTAACCGTAAAGTTCATTTAGACTCTGGCCTGGAACTTAAACATGCAAAAAATAAAGTTTGATGCTGGTGCTTTAGACTTTTTGTGGCTGGTACATTTTAGGAATGTGTTTTAGTCCCAAACCTGGTTGTTCTTTCTTTACAGAGAATGCTGTAATCTAGGACATGGATTTAAGTAGAGTAAATTCTTCTTTTGTTTACAGAACCACATTCTTTCGTGGCTTTTTCTAAAGAGGAAAAAAGAAGAAAAAAACTGTTCATGAGACAGAGCCGCATTGTGGAGAGGAGCTTGTGTGTCCATATCAGACGCTATAGGGCGGGCACATGCCTATCCCTGGCGGCTCTTCTGTGCCTGTCTGTCATCAAGTTCAAACTTCAAGAGGCAAACATACAGAGTGGGAAGGAGCTGGTGAGCCCATAGCGGATGATAAAGGACAGGCACATGCCTACTCCTAGCATGTCTTGTGTACCTATCATAAGGAAAAAATGTGCTTGGAAAAGGGAAAGATGAAGAAAAACCCACTTACCAAATCTTATGCATGGCCTACATAAATCACTTAATGACCACCAATATACCAATGAAACCCATTTGAGGTCTTAGAAATCTGGAGCTCCAGAGGAACTGCATCCTGTTTGTCATGTCATGTACACCATGGATTAGTGAATGGGCAAAAGCTTTGATTCTGTTTTTATTTTCTCAGTCTGCCCTTTTCCAAACCACTAAATGAACTTCATCACTTTGGTCACATTTACTAGGTTCACCTTCTGCAAGTGGAGACTCTGTAACCTTAAGGAGGATAAATGTCAGCATTTATAGGCTCAGCACAACCTTGGTGCTTCTTTGTGTACTGAATATACACCTGTACAAGAGGCAGATCTGCCGTGTGTGTAGGACCTGGTGTGCACATACAGTGAGGAAATAAGTATTTGAAACCCTGCTATTTTGCTAGTTCTCCCACTGAGAAATCATGGAGGGGTCTGAAATTGTCATCGTAGGTGCATGTCCACTGTGAGAGACATAATCTAAAAAGATATATAATATATAATTTTCTAACTATTTATTTGTATGATACAGCTGCAATAAGTATTTGAACACTGAGAAGTCAATGTTAATATTTGGTACAGTAGCTTTGTTTGCAATTTTATATACAGTGTTGGGCAGTAAATAATACTGTAAGCGTTACTTTTTAATAAAGTACTCCGCTACCGTTACCGTTACCGTATGGTGCGTTATCCGCTACTTTTTTAATGCATGAATTTGGGCTGAAGTGTAGACTACGTCTAACTGCGTACAGCAGAGACGCATTGTAGGATTGGTGGATGAACCACTGTAAACACGAGAAGAGCACTGTGGGCGTGTCTCCGTTTATTCAGGTCTGTGCAACAGTAATGGCGAGTCGAGGCGAGAGCAAGACGAGTTTCTCAAAGTGGAAATATGCTCATTATTCCACTTTAGTTGAGTATAAAGACAAAACTTTTTAGTCAAATGTAAGCTGTGTCTTTTTGGTTCGAGCTCATATCTATGCGAAGCAAAACCTCCAGAAACTCCATGCCTCGACGAAGCTAGAAGCTAACCCGGTGTTCTGTTGTAATTGTTGATAGTTTTCATACTTCAGCTGTGAAAGGAACATTTTTTAAGAGCTCAACAACAGCTTTAATGATGCAGAAGCCAATTTAGTTTTTGATTGTGAATATATTATTCAGCTTGTTTTGTTATTTATTTCAGAATTCCTTGTAATATATACAGTTTGTGTTGGGTCTGTCTTCATAAAATAGTGTTTAAAATTATCTGTGTTTAAGTCAGTTTTGTGTTTGTAGACCATAACACATAAAAGGGCATTAATGGGAACTTAAAGAACGTTCTTTAAAAAGTAACTAAAAAGTTACTTTTAACAGTAACGCATTACTTTTTGGTGAAAGTAATCAACAAAGTAACAGAGTTACATTTTGAATGAAGTAACGAGTAACTGTAACTAGTTTCTATTTTTAGGAACTAGCACAACACTGTGTATGTATGTGTGTTATATATATAAATATATATATATATATATATATATATATATATATATATATATATATATATATATATATATATATATATATATAAAATAAATATTCCCAATGATTGTGTAGCTACTGAACCAGACTGGGAGACCATTTAAGGAAACCTTTACAGGTGTTTTGAGTTAATGATCTGTCTTACTACGAGTCTCCAATATTGAACATTTTCACAATATTAACATTTTCTGAGATAATGAATTTTGGGTTGTCTTTAGCTGTAAGCCAAAATCATTAAATGAAAAGAAATAAACACTTGAAATATATCAGTCTGTGTGTGATGAATATCAAAATCACATTTTTAATATTTGATTTAGTATTTGATTTGAAATTTTTTGAATTTGATATTCTAATTTATTGAGATGCACCTGTGTGTGTATATACATATTCATTCTACTGTTTTAAGATAGATAGATAGATAGATAGATAGATAGATAGATAGATAGATAGATAGATAGATAGATAGATAGATAGATAGATAGAATAGTTGCATAGTACAGGTACACAGCAATTAAGTCGAAACACATGATCTCACACAGACCCCAACAAGTCATACAATGGCTGTTATTGATTAAACATTTAACCATTATAATGCTACATGGGTGCCTATAAATAATAGTTAATAAAATAGTACATGAGTGAAACTTTGTGACTATCATTGTTCATTTACTTTTTCTTGATTACTGATGATTGTCCTTTGAAATCATATGGAGTTTTTCTACTCAGTTTTGTGGAATGCTGTGGAATTTCCTTAGAATGATCCTTTTGTTCACAGTACAGTTGACAAGGGCCAGGAGCTAAGAAGACACAATGAGCATGTCTTCTGTGGGACAAACCCAGTGGGGGGCCTTTCCGTTTGTAATAAAGCTTCTTTGTTTAGCTGGTGCTGTTGTACATGGTAAGAATGTGTTCATTCATCACACTTTATCTTTTCCATTTCAGTTGCTTCACTGTTGCCTATTTGTTATGATGTCACATGCAATAGGTCCTTTGAATGTGAAGCCTAGGTAGAAGGTGACATTTTCATTTCCAGCAGGAAGTGAACTTTCATTAAGTGCATGAATGGGAAACTTTTTGTTTTAGGACCCCCAAGGTATACAGTTCCATCCTCTGTCCAGCCGTTTACACGCTTAAGTGTTTTCTTAATTTCTGGTGTTTTCCACATTTCCCCTTCAAGCCATTTCTGACGCCTTTCTGACACAGAAGGGAATTTTTTTATCATTTCAATTTTATTTTTGTGGACAAATTTGTCATACCCACATCCTTCTCCCAGGTAGAAGTGGGTGTAAATACGTCTCCTTCTGGCAGGGATATCCTTCATTTTGGTTTTGTATGTTTGTTGGAGGAAATTGACAGCAGTAAGGATGGTTTTATATTTCTCTCTTTTCTTGATCAGCATCAAATTTTTCTGGCCAGAATAGTAGTGTGCACAGAAACAGACCAGTCGGACATTTTGACTTGTCTTGAAGAAATTGTCGGCTGAGCCTCTGAAGATCCTTGAAGGTAGCCATCATACTTGACCTAGGTGCAATTACACTTAAGGCAAAATGTGAGGAGATGTAGTTGGCACGATCCACTTGATCCATTTTAGCATCCTTTGGATACAGTGAAATCATTTTCTCTAAATTTTGTCCTGATTTTTGTTTTTCCGGTCCAGGATAGAGAAGATTGATGCAAAGTTTCCTCCTCCAGCTGGTAGATAGCCATGCGTTTGCTAAATTCAGTCATGCTGTCTAAATTCAACAGGCACATGCTAGCTTCATCACTAAGTGATACCTCACAGAAGAACCTGCCATAAAGAGAGGACATTTTCACTAACCAACCTTTGGGCCAATGTGTGGTCAGCTTACATATCTTAGAGGTGTCCTCCTTGTCTGTGTCTAAATTTTGAAAATAATTAATTTCTTCTGATATCCACTCTAAAGCCTTGTGCATTGTGGGCTGAAGACTTTTGAGTTTGTAGTGAAAGTCTTTCCATGGCGCTTCAATTTCCATGGGAATGTGTTCTGTAACCAAGTACTTCTGTAATTCAGAATGGTTATTTGAGAAAACATCAAGAGAAGAAATGAGCTCTAATAAGCTACATATCACCTCTGCAAGTCCAAGAATCCTGAGTTGTTCATTGTCTCAGTTTCTTCAACAGCTACCAGCTGACATTTTTGAAAACACTCAATGGCTTTTAGTGCAGTTTCAATGGCATCTACTGTGGACTCTGGTGTTTTTATTTCCACTGCATTACATTTCGTTGTGAACCATTTTTTGTACACCTGGCCCTTGGTGTCAAGAATATAGGAGTTCTTAGGCATTTCATTTGCTGCAGTTTCTGCCCAACGTTCCGCATCGTCAAATTTCTTTAGACAGTAAAAGAGACGAGCGAGTTGTTGAGCAAGAAATGCATCCTTATTGAATCTTCTGTATGCTTCAGTCAGAAGATTAATAGCATTTTCCTCATTTTCATTGTCTTTCACATGTTCAATGAGGGGTGAGAATAAAGTGTCTGATTTATCACCTCTGCTGATTTGTAGCGTCTTATGAACAAATCACGAAGGAACTTCCTGTAATCTTCTCCCCCAAATCTGTGATTAAAGAGTGCATCATTGCTGAGAAGTTCAAGCGCAAGATCACTTTGAGTTTTGTCTCTCAAAAGCTGATGGAGAATTTCCTTTGCCACCACTTGATGAATGATTCTGATCGAGTTGATGTGTGTTGTTTCATCTCTCAAATGTATAAAGACAAATTTGGCCTGCTCACTCAAAGAATTCTCAAATACATGCCGTTGAAATCTTTGTCCATATTGTGAGAACTGGAAATTAAGGAGGGCTTCACAATGTGACTGAGAAATGAAAGAGTTGTCCACGTAGGTGTTAAGAAGAGCTACGTACAGAATCAGTTTAGTCTCAACAGATGAGTGATCAATTTTGTGCAATAAATTCTTTACAATGTCTTTCACATATTCCTGCTTGAATTCTTCACTCATTAAGACAAATGTCAGAATGAACTCTGGCTGGAACTGTTTCTCAAGCTTTTGTCGTTTACTTTTAAAGTGACTTTTTCTTTTGTTGAAAGTTTTTGTTCCACACAAACATTCTGTAAAGGTGACTCCCTTGACATTTTCTCTGGATTGAAGGATCGTCTACAACTGAGAAGAATGAAGCATGGTACTCCATGTGAAATTTTCTTGGTGTTTACAGCTGTTTTTAACTCATGCTTTAACTCTTCCAAATATTCACTCTCACAGTCATCAAGAAGTAAGAGAACAGGGAGACATTTGTGAGGATCTTTTTCCTCATACTCACGCAGCATTACAGCATGCTTTGAAACAGTGCCAACATCTGATTTATTGGCAACTGCACACCTTAGATCTTTTCTATACTTCCACAGAACCTGTCTTGCCACTGTACTCCCTCCACTGCCAGCATAATGGGAGATATTAATACATTTGACAGGAATTTGATCTGAACTCCACTTAAGAGAGTCTTCCAGGAGTTTACTGACCTCAGTATAGGCATCTCTTTGAATTACTTCACCAACTTCCCTAACTTCTGCAAGCCAGAAATTCATCCATGTCACTTTTCCTCCTCGATAAAAGTCTCTTTCTATTTTTTCTTTTTTTGACTTGTATTCTTCTGCCTGGTCTTCACACTGATTCACCCCTAAAATCTGTAAGGAGTACATTTCTTCTTCATCTCTTATCTGAAGATCGCATCTTGCTTGGACAAACAAAGATAATTGCTTTTTCAAATTAGAATTCTGGCTCAGGATTTTCTGGAGATTTGCATTGATGTGGCTCATTTTCAAACCTACAACACTTGAATTGTTCACTGTTTCCTCGTCACATATTTCTAGTACAGATGCTTTCCATTTCAGAAAGTTCCTTTCTGATTCTGAAATGCATATAATTTCTTCATGGCCTTGCATGTCAGTGAAAAACTCATCGAATGTCTTCAGTAAAGGTGTCTCAACAGGAGAGGTAAGAAGGAAGATCACAGTGAAAGTTCCTTGGGGCAAGATATCTTTGCAGATCAATGATACACAATCCTTTAAGAAAGTTCTCCTTGTTTTACACCATGCATTTTCATCACAAGGAGCCTCATTTCCTGCAAAATCATTCCGTCCATTACAAAATATCCAACTTGTTTGGTTAAACAAATGCAGATGGCTCGCTAATTCTCTGATGCTCTTGCCACTTGGAATTCTGTAGTTTTGCATGAAGTGAAGGTTCACTTTATGGAGTTTATTATATTCATGGCATAATCCAGACTCCATGGAATCTGGGTCAAAGTCAAAAACACAGAATAATTTCATCTTTAACAAAAAATCTGTGTGCTGAAGATCTTCTTTTAAAATCTTGTTTGTTACAAGTATGTACCATTTCTTTTCATCTATTTGTTTCTTCCCACTGGTTAGAAGCATGAGGAGTTTTCTTTCCAGATCTTGGCAGCATTCTTGACTTGTGACTTGTGATTTCTCTGCTGCCTCTCTTTGTGCATCCCTGCTTTGAACTCCTTGGTAAAACACCTGCAGACTCTTAACTGGTTCTGTTTTGGCCCCAACTCTCTGATATGTTGTTTCATTTTCCAATATACATTTGTTGGACTCCTCCTTGAATTTTGGCAAGCAAACGGAGAACACCTTACCTCTCACTAAGCTTTCTGAAGGCTCTACATCAAATTTAACCACGTAGTGTTGTTCTTTGCTGTTTGGATCAATTACCAGAATGAACTCGGGTGGTTTTATACACTGCCGTATGACCTCACTGCTACTTTTAAAACATTTTTCAATGTAATCCAGTGCATCAGTATATACGTCTTTTTCTCTAATGGGAATGCCGATGATTTCACCATGTACATAGACAGAATCACCTTTGCTGTCCATTACACCCAAGAGTATTGTGCCATTTGATCTCATGTTCATGCATCCGGTGGCAAACTTAAGGACTTCATTTGCTAGCTTGGCTTTAAGTCTTTGTGAATCTAAAGTTGCAGCTGTATTGAATGACTTGTACTCATGACATGGTGCTATAAGGTCAATGACACCTGTTTCAGGCTGAAGAACATCATGTTTTGTATATGTGTAGTCAGTGCCTGGTTTTCCAAAAGGTCGTGGCTTTGATTCTCTCTTTATTTTTTTAGGCACTGCCTCTAATTGTATCTGTTCTTCTGTTTGGGAATTCTGCTGCTTCTGAACTTTCTCAACTAACTCATTTCTACTCTCTATTATCAAAAATGCATGACCAGATTTCATCCCAGTCTCTTTTTTCAGAAATTCCTCTGTGATTTTAAGGAGGACTTGGCCATCTACTTCTTGTTCATGTAGAGTTTTTATGTATTTGTTCTTTATTCCTATTGAAGCCAACCACGAGCTCACCATGTCCTCCGTCCATCTTTCAAGTGGAGTGTTTTGATGTTCTTCTATAAAGAAAGAACAGAACATAACTTACTGACAAATGATGTGTTACATATAATAATGCAGACATTTACAGTTCCTTGTAAAGGGATTCAACTGTTATAATTCAGATTTGCTTGCATTGCAAATCACACATTTTTCCAGCCACTGATGCAATTTTTTTTTTTAAGCAAAATGTATTTTGTCTGCAGATCGAAAAAAAATAAAAAATTTAATAAAAAGTAATTGTTTGTATAAAAATTTAACATATGCACACCAACTCTGATGAAAAATATCACCCTAAAGAAGCAATATTAAAGACAATATAATCCAGCCAGAAGAAGTGCCACTTAGTGAGAAAAGAGAGCCTATCAGTCTGCTAAGAAACTTCAGAAACACTGTAAAGCACAGAAGTGGTACTTGTCTGAAAAGGGAAATATTTCTTTAATTTTGTACATTGCTCTGGACAAGGGTGTCTGCTAAAAGCACAAATGTAAATGTTCTTGAAGCAGCATTTTTCACTTTACTTTTTTGAGGTCTACTAAAAAAACAATGAATTTACTTTATGCTGACTGGAAGTGAAAATTATGTCTGAAACAATGGGCATAAGTCTGGTGAAATCCAGACATATGATTTTAAGTTAAAGTTGTTCTATTCTTTAATATATTATATGTATGTACATGAAGTGATACAAGTCAGGGTTTCCCCCTGTGCTACCGCTAGATGTTAGTATGCACTTCCTTTGTTCTTCGCTCGGTTTTGTTTTTTTTTCCCCCAAGCCACCGCTGCCGACAGCCTGCCAAGATTTTTTTCTTCAGACTTACCATCATTTCTTTAAGTTTTTTCTTGCTCTCCTTTTCTCTTGCATAGTCTTTTGTGCTCCTTCCTTCTGACAGGCGCTAGAGAACTCTGTTTATCAAAACTGCCAGACACAGGAACAGTTTCTTCCCCCAGGCAATCAGCCTTATTAACAACTCACTGTAATTATATTCCTTGGTTCATATCTATAAGTACTGCATTATCAAGCAAGCGAGACACCTTCCTGTCTACTTTGTTTGGGACGGGGCTCGCTAGAACATATCCTCAGCAGCTGCTCAAAAGCCCTTGGAGATGAGCGCTACCGCTGGCACCACAGCAAAGTGCTTAAGGCCCATCCACAATCCAGAGTAAAGTCTGGTCTTCTTACTTCTGCTACAGACTGGCAATTGCAGGTGGATCTAGATAAACGGCTCAAGATCCCTACCAGAGTAACATCTACACAACTTCGTCCAGATGTGATTATTATCTCAATTTCCACCAAGCAATTGATTTTATTGGAGCTCACTGTGCCCTGGGAAGAGTGCATGGAAGAGGCCAACGAGAGGAAGCGGGCTAAGTACCAAGAGTTAGTTGAAGAGCGTAGAGTGCAGGGCTGAAAAACTCGTTGTGAGCTGTTGGAGGTGGGCTGTAGATGTTTTGCAGGGCGTTCACTCTGCAAAGTACTTACTCTATTAGGAATTACTGGGGAGGCAAAGAGGAAGGCAATTAGAACTGCAACTGAAGCCGCAGAGAAAGCCACTAGATGGCTTTGGATTAAGAGGGCAGAACCGTGGACAATTGCTACCGGGACAAAGGCTGGCGTCTGATCAACCGTGGCTGGGTCACCTGGACGAGGGTGTCTGATGTTGAAAGACCCGAAACACCAAATGACCCCAGGATATATCACTGATGATGTGTCCCAGTGCATCTGCATGATGTATTTTGTATTATATTATAAGTACTGCATTATCAGAAATGTCAGTCATCACATCGTACGTATATGTTACACACACTGTGGCTGCTGTATATTGTACAAAGTTCTAAAGTAACTCTATCATACCTGACACAAAAGACTGTTATTTGTACTAGCATGCATTTACACACTTTATGTACATTACTGATCTGTCATAATCTGTATCCCTATTTAATACTCATACTGTCTATATTGTCCACATTTTCTGTTTTGTCTTGTATAGTCCAAGCTGAATGTATAGTTTTATTTATGTCTGTACTTTGAGAGTCACTAACAGCTGGAACCAAATTCCTTGTGTGTCAACACACTTAGCCAATAAACCTGATTCTGATTTTTCTAGTCTTTGCCGCTGCTTTATACTTCCTACTCACCCCACGCTTCTCCCTTCTCTGTTTCCTTCCCCAAGCAATAATATAAGTCTCATCTGCACTGCTTTTTCTGCCTCGCTCTCTGCTCGAGTCCTCAACCACCCCGTGGCACATTGCTAGAGAGTAAGACTTCGATCTGAGGCTGCTGGTATGAGCTCTGCTCATAAAAGATACTTGCCCATTATTTTTTGTCCGTAATCAGTGTCGTCAGTGTGTTTCAAATCGAGTCCCCTGAAAAAGATAAAGACAGACAATTTTTCAGGTATTCTATGTAATGGTAGGCAATTTCGGTTTATTTTTGTAAGATATGCAAACAAACATACTTTGCGCTGACTGAAAATGAATATTTTGTCTGGAACAAATGGCACACTGTCATGTTTAATTCAAACTTATCTGATTTACAAATTACAATTTTTTTAAATGTATTTAATTAATCAAGACCAAATGTCATCACATATGGATATTTATTAGAAATCTTACCCTTTAAATGGAAGAAATTAACTTTATCCAATGGAGTGTGAGTCATTTCTGGTCAATTCAATTGTGATTTTCTGAATTCAGGACTGTACACTATATTTCATGCAGGAGCAAAGAGGGAAGTGAAAACAAGGATGTAAATCAGATAAACCTAGACATTCAGAAATTTTTCACTGCAAGCACACACACACACACACACACACACACACACACACACACACACACACACACACACACACATCTTATTTGCATAAAGAATGGAATGTATTCTTAACCAAAACATGTTCAACCTTTTTTTTCCCTTACTCCTTACTTCCTTAATCTTACTCATCCTTTAGCATGTCATGGATGACCATAACCAGGTTAGATCACACTCAGAACTCATTGCACACATACACAAGTATTAAGGATGCAGACTTGAGAATGCTGAAACATACTTGTTGCATTTTGTAGCTTTTGGACAAAAAGAAAATATCCAATTGGATTAAAAATAAATTCAAATATAAATTATTACTAACTTCACAAAGAAGGTAAATGAATGGAACAGGCATCTGAGGCTTCTTTATGAAGGTTAATTCTGACTCAACTCTTATATTAACCCCTACATCTAACTCCAATCTCAGCCCTTTTGAGAAACGTAGCTAGTTCGGTTAATAATATAATTATAATAAATATAATATAAAATATTAATAACAGCAATACTAGTAGAAAAGTCAGGGTTAATAGTGTTTATTGGTGAGTGCAGGTGCATTGTGCACAGTGTGCAAAAAATCAGTCAGAGAAGAGGCATGTGCAGGTGCATCATGTACTGTGAAAAGTTCAGTCAGAAGTCATGTGTGGAACATAGTAGAAAATGTCAGAAAAAGATATTGATAAACATCTGCTGCCTATGTGGTTAAACACCTTGGCTATGCAGAGAAAACAAAGACTGCATGACGTCTTGACATAATAGGGTGCATAAAGTTCACCTATGTAATTAAGCTTAGGTCAGCATCAGCTATCAGTAGTAGAATTTAGTATTATTATATACAGTGCCCTCCACAATTATTGGCACCCCTGTTTAAGATGTGGTTATGGACTTCTAAAAATTCTCCTTTTTTTTTAAAACAACATAGAACCCAAATGCAAAAAAAGAGAAACATCCAACCTTTTATTTAAGTACATTACTTTGGTGGTAAAAAAATCACAAAAAAACTTGAAATCATGTGTGCCACAATTATTGGCACCCCTGATGTTAATACTTTGTACAACCTCCTTTTGCCAACAAGACAGCACTTAATCTCCTCCTATAACATTTCACAAGATTGGAGAACACAGAGAGAGGGATTTTTGACCATTCTTCTTTCTAGATCATCCAGTGTCCTGGGTCCTCTCTTATGCACTCTTCTCTTTAGCTCGCCCCACAGGTTTTCGATTGGGTTGAGGTCTGGGGACTGAGAGGGCCATGGGAGGACCTTGAGTTTGTGACTGCTGAACCACTTTTGTGTAGATTTTGCCACATGTTTTGGATCATTATCCTGCTGAAAGACCCAATGACGACCCATCTTCAGCTTTCTGGCAGAGGCCATCAGGTTTTATTTAAAATATCCTGGTACTTCAAAGCGTTCATAATGCCATGCACCCTAACAAGGTTCCCAGGGCCTTTGGAAGAGAAACAGGCCCACAGCATCACAGATCCTCCACCATACTTCACGGTGGGCATGAGGTGCTTTTCGGCATACTCATTCGCCAGACCCACTTAGAGTGTTTGTTGCCAAAAAGCTCAATCTTAGTCTCATCTGACCAAAGCACACGATCCCAGTTGAAGTCCCAGTACCGCTTAGCAAACTCCAGACGTTTACGTTTGTGAGTGTTAGTGAGAAAAGGCTTTTTCCTTGCATGCCTCCCAAACAGCTTGTTGGCATGTAGAGAGCGTCTGATGGTTGTTTTGGAGACTCTGTGACCCCAAGATGCCACTCTTTGATGCAATTCTGTGACGGTGAGCTTGGGAAATTTTTTTACTTCTCTTACCATCCTCCTCACTGTGCGTTGTGGCAAGATAAACTTGGGAGCTCTTTCAGCCTTGTTTGTCACTGTTCCAGTTGTTTTAAACTTCTTAATGATTCCTCTGACTGTAGATACCGGCAAGTTAAGGCGAGTGGCTATTTTCTTGTAGCCATTGCCTGACTTATGAAGGTCGACACACATCTGCCTTACTTGAATGGTGTGTTCTCTTGTCTTTGCCATGTTGACAAATGGGTAAGAGAATTAGGCCTCTGTGTCACGTCATATTTATACCCCAGGAAACAGGAAATCATGAATTACTAATTAAAAGTCCCTAGATACCCTGACCAACCTTAGCAACTACAGAAAAATATATATAAAAAAAATAATAATAATTTTTCAGAGGAATTGTTAGGGGTGCCAATAATTGTGGCACACATGATTTCAAGTTTTTTTTTTTTTTTCTAAATGTGTGATTTTTTTACCACCAAAGTAATGTACTTAAATGAAAGGTTGGATTTTTCTCTTTTTTTGCATTTGGGTTCTATGTTGTTTTAAAAAAAAAGGAGAATTTTTAGAAGTCCACGACCACATCTTAAACAGGGGTGCCAATAATTGTGGAGGGCACTGTAGTTCCAATTCCCAAGCAAAAGACATACAGAGAACCTTTCTTCCCATTTTATTAACAAGACATCACAGTAGCCCCGAGTGATCATCAGGGATAAATACACATTCACTTTCATTCTTCATTTCTGTAGAGCTGCGGGGTGACCATGTCCGTTAAAGTAAATAAACCAGAAATACAGAAAAAACTTGAACTTAACCATCATCTTGCATCCTTGTGTCCGCACAAGGGTCTGCAACTGGTCTTCTGCTAAACCTACGCTGTGGTTTATGTATTTAAGAATCACATTGAATCAGCTATATATGTGGTTGAAATGACAAAAAAATGTTTTATCTGGTTTATCTGCTGTGTCAGCCTGGTCTTTTGGTCTGCAATCAGAGATGTGGTTTTCAGCCACATCACATTATCAGATGTGACTTCAAATGCTTACTTTAATACATAACAAAACTTCTTTTAAATCAACATCACTATGCTATTATCCTGACACTAACAGAAATGACAGACATGAAAAAATCTATCAATCAGTGTCATGTGTATTAATATATATAAGCACTACTACTAAACTGCTCTACTAAATATACAAATACAGAAGCTTCACTTGATCTCTCCTCAGTGTTAATTGGTCTGCTGTAGTCACTGCTGCTGTGGTCACTGTCTCTTATGTGGAACAGCTGGACTACTCTCACTGCAGTCCCTGCCTGCATCTGCCTGGAAGCTCTTTCACCGATCCCATGGTCTATCTTGTCTGTACATGCTTTTGCTTTTCTTATCTGTGCTGCTTGTGGGGATCCTACAATTCTTCTCATGCACATTGACAGACTGACATGTCAAATATATACTTGAAACATAAGTTGATTCACATAATTGAATAAACAGTCATAGATTGGTGAAAAAATAAAGGCCTGACACTACTAGTTAGAAACAGCCCACTCAGTAGCACACAGACTACACAAACTACTTCAAGTCTTGTTCCCTACAGAGAAACACCAACTGCATTTAATCAGTTATAAGGACAAATATCTGCTAATGTAAGGTCCATAGCAAGTATCTTGTGTTTTTTCTTGCCAGACTCTAAAGGGTTCACTACTTCAAAAGAGTCTTGATACAAGATCAATCCGAAGGCAGATTTATCTATTTTATGCATGTTTGCGGTTACATTTTCACCATCCCACAGATCTTTTAAAATGTCCTTCAATGGGACATGACTATGTACATCTCTGTACTGTTCCATTACAGACTTGCAATTAAGCAGAGATTTAATTGTTTGTTTAACCGGTACATACTGCGTGAAACACTCTTTTCCTGCTTCATTCTGTCCTAGACGAATAGGAACCGGCTCAACATAATGGAAACTGATCACTGATCGCTGATCTGATCTTAGACTGTTACATGACATAAAAAGATCTTCCGCTTTAAGATCATCAAGATCCATTTTTATCATTGCCTCTGGAAGATCAAGGTAAATGAACTTTTCCTGAAGTTGAGAGGTTGATTTCATGGATTGACTGAATATCTTCAATGATTGTCTGAATTACTGAGGCTATAAACAATAGTTTTGCTTGCAGTTTCAAATAGAACAGAGCAAAATTCCTTAAAAACACAGTTCCTCACAGTTCTCACCTTCATCAGTCTGTGTATCAGACTGAAAATGATCCTCCTGAATCTGCGAGCAGCTGCTTCAGGTGTCGTGATTGATTGTCTTGTGTCTTTATGTTTTCTGGACAAATGAGAGGTAAATGTTGATAACAGCAAACATTTTACCACACTGCATAAAAGGACGTGACTCTTTAACCCTCTTTAATGTGTTTAACATGAGAAATAAAGTCAGGTAAACTAGTACTTCTGGCACCACACAAATAACATGACATTCTAATGAATTTGTTGTGCACATTGTGGTTTCTGACTCGTATCTTTTATGGTGCCTGTACATGTGAGATTTCAAACCCACGTGTTTTTGAAACGTTTGATTACAGTTATGTATGCAGCAACGGAATGCACAATTTGAGACATGACTGTGTATTTTCATGTGTTTCATGTAAGTCGCAGGGGTAGCACGTGGTCGTATACAGGGAGAGTTGCGCAGGTCCGTGCTGCTTCGCTCCAGAGATCTTTGAATTTCAAAAACGTCGTTTTCTGACTGGAGCCTACACACACTTTCAAAATCAGTTATGACGACAGTCTCTGTTTTGATTGATCTGTTACCCACATATTTTCATGACACTATTTTTAGAAATGCATTGCAACACATATTCAACAGATATATTTGCGATATATGCGATAATACAAATCAGGTGAATTTACACAAAATAGAAAATATTGTGATTCAGTAACCATTTGTCCTTCTAACATATTAAATGTA
This sequence comes from Silurus lanzhouensis, assembly GCA_039877035.1. Classification (NCBI taxonomy): domain Eukaryota; kingdom Metazoa; phylum Chordata; class Actinopteri; order Siluriformes; family Siluridae; genus Silurus; species Silurus lanzhouensis. The sequence goes on along the minus strand of JBCEWE010001186.1, from coordinate 6,972 downwards.
CCGGTTGGATAAAAAGTCTGGCCTATAAGTAAAAAGATTGGCAGACTTTTACTAACTATTGCTTTCTCTGATTAAAACATTAAAAAATAAATATTACATGTGAATTTTAAAAGATATGACAAACATAGATAAAGTCGCAAACTACCTCGTGGTGATAATCCACGTCGCACAAATCAAAAAACATGATATAATATTTTGAAGTTGTTGATACAAACATACGTACATCAAGGTTTTAACTTGTAATAATTTCTGTATAAGAGCAGGTGTAAAAAACATGAATCCAAAATATTTACAGTAATTTGCCAAAAAAAGAAATAAATTTAATCACAATAAACATTAATATACTCATGTTTACAGACTGAATGTTTGCTCCCTGGTCTGGTGACTCTGTGTGCTTCAATGTAGAGCTGCAACTAATCAAATACATTTTTTCTTAGATGTTTCCTTATTATAACTAAAACTTGAATTCAGGGTATTTATTTATGTGTACTTTAAAATTGCAAAAACCACATACTGTATTGAGTTTAGCTATCGTTAATTTTGATAGTTTAAAGTTTATAGTAGCTGTGTCACTTGATGATCTAGTCCAATGATGATCGCCAGTTTGAAAAGTAGATCAGAGGGTGAGCGAGTGGAACTGGGCTCCTTATAAAGGGGAGAGTAGATTGAAGACAGGTGAAGGTGATTAATAGGAGGGCGTGGCTGTGCGAGTGTGTTGAGTGTAGGAGGGCGTGGCTGTGTGAGTGTGTTGAGTGTAGGAGGGCGTGGCTGTGTGAGTGTGCTGAGTGTAGGAGCGAGGCGTGGCTGTGCGAGTGTGCTGAGTGTAAGAGGAAGGCGTGGCTGGTGGTTCCCTGACAGTACCCCCTCCCCCAGGGGCGGCTCTCGAGAAGAGGTAAAACATGTGTTTATGGATTTAGAATATAAAGATTGTAATGGTTGGCTGCATATATTTTGTATGTTTTCCACTTCCATCCAGGACCTTGTCTCTATAAATCTCATTTAAAACTAAAACTAAAACCTTAATTCCATAATTAATAATAATAATAATAATAATAATAATAATAAACCTTGTTTTTTATAATTCTCATTTATAACTGAAAACCTTGTTTCTATAAATATTATTTAAAACTTTTAATATTTTTTTTTTTAACTAAATGTTTTTTATATCTCTTTTTTTTTACCTTTTGAGTTGATCTATTGTTTGACTCTTCAGTTTTGAATCGGCTCAATTCATTTACTATGAAGAGCTGGTTCAAAGATTCCGATTCAAATAACCGACTCACTTGTGAACGACACATCAAAGGAATCATCCACTGCCTCAGATGTGGGAGTGTGAAAATGCTGCTCTTTATTAGATTTATCTTTTTGTTCATGTATAAAATTAAAAAAAAAGTAGCGCTAATAATCAATACATAGGTAATTGTATAAATTATTGTAAATGTTTCAGCTGCTAAATTTATTTCACTAAAAATCCTTTTATTAAATACCTCTTTATAAGTAGCTAATGTTAGCGGCTAGCTGAAAATTAGCAGAACTTTTCCTGGTGTTGTAGATCAGTTTAATCACTGCTGCTTCATAAACCCTGATTCTTTCAGGATATTTAAATAAACTGCCATAAAATCTTATGTGAATAAAATGTGTGGGTTTTAAAAGTCCTGTCAGAAATGCGGTGGAGTTAGCTTGTAGCAAGCTAGCTGTGTTAGCATCCCCTGAAGAGGACAGAGGAGTGATAAAGGTCACTAAAGGATTTATCCTTTGGTGACCTGTAATAAAATCGATTTTATTGAAGTACCAATATTTTCTATATTATAGCAGTGCTTTCAAAAATGACGACAAATTATTAAAAAATTAGCAAAAACATCCAAAATACAAAAGCAAGACAATATTTTATAAATGTTTGAATGGTTAATTTTAATAGAAACATATTTGTCCATTTTTCTCTGTGTACATCAGTTATGATAAAAACACTGGCCATTTTATTAGGGACACCTGTACACCTACACATGTATGCAGTTCAGCACTGCAGTGTATAAACTTCTGCAGAAACTGGTCCAGATCTTCAGATCATTTTTACATCAAACATAAGAATGAAGAAAAGTCTGATCTCTGTAACATGGTCTTTAGTACCAGATGGGTTGGTTTGAGTTTTTCAGAAACTGCTGATCTCCTGCTGGAGACTGTAGAGATACACAGAGTGGTGCATTAAAACAAAAAACACTGAGTGAGCGATGGTTCTGTGGGGAGAAACAAGAGCTGTCTAGAAGTCTAGAATAACTCATGGTGAAATTGGCTGAGCTAGAACCTTAACATCTGAGCTACCACTTTCTCTTTGAGGTTCCTCTAAGCATTGCTTGATCCATTCTCCAGGTCATCCACTAAGTAAGGATTTTTCTTCTTTAGAATTGTATAAAATTCTTCTTTCACAGCTCTGATGGAGAGGCATTTTTTGTACAAGATTCTCATTTTATCCTGTGGTGTAGCTGCTGCACTGATTGTACTGTACAGTTCATCATTAATCATTTCCTTGGATAGGAGACCATCTGCAATCTCCATTACTGAAGAAACTTTCTGTATCAGAATGTCTCTGTGTTTATCCACAAAGTCAGCAGCTGAAAGACAGATGAACATTTTGATGTTTTGGTATAAATATGTAGATGAAGAACAGCTGAAAGTGCTAAAGTTTTAGGATATTTGACCTGTTTTCAGCATTTGGGGTGAATTGGCTTCTTGGCTCTTGTAACCTGAAGTGATGAGATAGAAAGTGTACACTTGAATATAAATACACATCAATGAGGAGAAGACAACATTAAGCCTTAAGAATGTTTTGGAGTTTACAGCATCCCTGAGGGCCTTTACTTAAACAGCTGAAGGTACATTTCTCCATGCCAGAAGGAAGTGGACTTCTGGTGTGTTATACTGGCTTAATGTACTGAAATGAACTTTTGGCTACCTGTAAGAAAGACCTGGCGAGATGCCCACACCTCCTGGTCATGTTTATTTAAAAGTCCCAGTGTGAGTTCTTCAGCTTCATCAGGAAGTATCACCTCAAATGTGGGGTGATAGTTGGGGGCAGAGTCAAGCTCAAATATCTCAGTCTAAGAAACCCAAAGATGTGTGAACAGACTGCTTCAGAATGCAACCTAAAAACCAAACAGTCTGATTTCTCTACAAATGTGTGGAGTGGAGTTTACCTGCGGCTGACATTTATAATGCTCACAGCATGGCCTGTATGGTTTTCTAGGGACCAGCTGACAAGTGGAACTGCTCTCAATGTACATGTTGTGCTGAAATTGATTCTGCACCTTAAGAATGGACATATTTGAATTAATTTCTAAATACCAGTTATTTTTAAATTATTTGAATAATTAAATACACGTATTAAAAACACGGTTAGGCATCGAGTGATTAATTAAAGCAGGTTACCTCTATAACTGGAACATTTTGGGGCAATAAGTGCATGTGCAGCTTTCTCTTCTTTGTCCTTCCAGGGATTTCTTTGTAGAAGAGAAGGACCTGCGCCTTGATCGGTTTGTCCTCCAAAAATATTTTCTTTAGGAGTCCGAAGAGAGAGAGATTTTTTATTTCTATGATCACATGTGTCTCTGTTACTTTCAGAGGTTGAATGATCTCCACATTCCCATCAGAGAAATGTGCCACAGCCAGTTCAGTCTGAATTTTATCTGCAACACATGAACAAGAAAAAGCTGAGAAAGATAAACAATACCAGCATCGGCAGATAATCACTTACCCCTGGGTCAGTGTGAATAATGGATTGTGATTAGCTGGAAGTTCAACACAGATATTTTGTAATCAGTTCTAAATATATGTGCTGCTTATAAATAACTGTAACCATAGTAACCTATTGATGCAGTTTCATACAGAGGGAAACTGCTATTGTACAGATGAATTTGAATTTCAAATAAGAAATATAAAGAAACAGCATCAGGAGTTAATAACAACAGCTTGAGTTATTAACATTTAATATACCTCATGTAAATAAACATCTTCTGGCACTACTTTCTCTCTTTATGTGATTCAGAGCAGCAGAATTATAAATATAATAAGTGGTATATATATATAAAATGTGTAAGGAATTACATTAAGCATTATTTTGTTAAATGTTAGCGTTATTTTATTTAAGCATTCATTTTGAGTTATTTTGATCCTTCCAGTCAGTTTTGCTCTGCAAACATCAATAACAGTTTTAACATGTCAATGATGAGAAATGATTCTGGAAAAGACGTTACACTGTTTTAATGCTCTTAGCTTCATTTCGAGCTGTTCTTCTAAAAACAATACAACAGTTAGACTTTGATCTTAAATGACCTTACCAGAATTTATCTCACAGTGAGGGAGGTGCAGTTTGCACATTGACCCCTCGGAGCAGTCGATGTTGTACAGGGGTCCTGCAGGCTGCATCTGTCCCATGCCGTCTAACTGAACACTGCCCCAGGACACTATACTGTACAACACTTCAGCTTTCTCCTTCATTTCAAACACAAGGTTGGTGTATTTACACTGAAACTGCCCAGCACGAGAACAATGAAACCTGTAGTATCTTTGATAAAAAACATTTAAGAAGTAAAATCTGGATTAGTTTTATGTTGTAACATCAGAAAATCACTTTTAGACATTTAGCATATGTGCCACCTGTATCCATTGTTCCAGTCCTCATGGTGGTCTTTACCTAATTCAGGAGTAAACACGTCTGTTTCCCCTGAGTGCCCCTAAACAGATCAGATAGAACAATACACACATTTAAGATTAAAACACACCCCACACAGCTGTAAATGTCTACAGACAATTCCTTGGACTTCATGGCCTGGTTTGTGCTCTGAAATGGATTAACTGTGGGACTTCATATAGATACGTGTGTGCCTAAACATTATTAAACTGGTCTCCCCTCTCTTCCTGTAGCTGGATGCATTAGATTTAAAACCCTGATGCCATACCAAGCCAGAAACAGACTACCACCCCCTATTTCTCAGAACTTACCTCACCCTGCACTGCACTAGGCTCCCTCTTATCCTCACCCACTGCTCAACTGCTCCCACCAACTCTCAGGGTAAAAACAAGACTTTCATTTGATGTCCATTCAGCTGAGTCTTGTGTCTGCTCATTGTCAGGGAAAAGGAACATAGAAGAGGGAATAGGCAAAATAAATAGTGCTTAATTCTCTAAGCGTAGTCTCCAAGGAGAGTAAGAGCAAATTCTTTAAAGATGATTTCTCAGGGACCAAGAGGCTCTTTAGAGAGGTAACATTGTGGAAAATCACAGAATAAAATGAGACAGTGCAGCAGCTGTGATACGCAAACCATTTCTGCCAGTTTCATTTCATATTTCTGCTTGTATTAAAACTGTAGCTAGATGGCTAAGATTTTGAACTTTGAATCAGAAGGTCCTGAGTTCAAATCCTACTACTAAGTACTGATGGGCCCCTGGTCATGGCCCTTAAGGCTCACATGCTCTGGTGTACAAATGAGAAGTATAAATTTAGGTCATTCTGGAAAAGTGAATCTGTCAAATGCCCTAAATGTTATTTTTAAAGGTGCTTACCTGTACAGGGTTAGGGCTTTGTGTAGATGTTGATCTAATGTGTACAAGTTCCTCAGTTGTCTTTTCAAAATGCTCTATTACCAAAAGGAAACAAAACACAGAAATGTTTAATTCCTCAGTGACTTGAAAACTGGTACTCTTTACTAAGAATCTAAATCTGAAATTGTATTTTTTGTATATTAAAGAGAAATAAATAATTAATATAATCAATGATTCAATTTATGAACATTTAATAATCACCCACCTGATGATGTACCTGGTAAATCTCCAAACCTACAAAGAGAATCAGTTTTTTTAAAGGTTTTTTTAGCAGGTGAAAGTCAGGTGTCCTAACCTGAGCATCTTTTACAAACAAGTGTTTTTTTTTAGATTGTTTAATGATTAACAGATCAGCACTGACATACATTATATGGCCAATTTAATTTCATTTCACTGCATCCAGATTCATCCTTTATAAATGTGTGCCTCCAAATTGTACGCATCTTGTGTGTCTGTACTTTGTTGTCACCGGAGATTATGTTTTATTTTTTTGTCGCCGGAGATCTCAACCGGAATTCAACTTGCAAGACTGAGGACTGTGCTTCCTAAATTTCATCAGAATGTGAACTTTGTAACCAGAGGAGAAAACACGCTGGATGTTGTTTACACAAACATCAGGGGCGCATACCGGCTGAAACCACGCCCCCACCTCGGCTACTCAGACAACATCTCTTTTATGCTAAACCCAGCATACAGACCACTCAGCAGGCATTCAAGACCAGCTTGAAAGCAGGTGAGAACCTGGCCAGCAGGATCCATGTCTGCTCCCCAGGACTGCTTTGAATGCACTGACTGGGACATGTTCAGGTAATCTGCAACCAACGGTGATTTCATCAACTTGGAGGAGTACATGTCAACAGTGACCAGCTACATCGGCAAGTACATTGATGCCTGACCATCTCCAAGACCATCACTACACGCTCCAACCAGAAGCCATGGATGATCGCCAAGTTGCGTGCGCTGCTAAATACAAGAGACTCTGCCTTCAGAAAAGGAGACAAGACAGTCTTAAAGACAGCAAGGGCCATACTGTCCCGTGCCATCAGAGAGGCTTCACGGTCTTCACGGTCACTTCCAGGACAGCGGAGACACCCGGCGCATGTGGCAGGGCATCCAGGCGACCACGAACTTCAAGAAGTGTGGAAAACTTTATGCAGAGTTGACCTATTGAAGTCTGCTGGACCAGACAACATTCCTGGCAGAGTGCTCAGGGAATGTGCACAGCTAGCGGATGCCTTCAGTTATTGTCTCATGCCGACTCTTTACTGTTTAACTGCATGGTTCAATTTTTTAAAGACACCATTTTACTTACAATTAACAAAACTTGGTATTTTTTCTCAAGTTTGAAAATAGCTGATAGGGAGATTTATTAAGTGC
>JBCEWE010001185.1:22500-33345 GCA_039877035.1 Silurus lanzhouensis | reverse complement strand
GCATGTAACATTTTGTTTTTTTGTTTATGCATTGTATATTGTAAACAGTTTTTCATAAATGTTTCTAATGATAATGCAAATCCATATATTTATATAAAAAAAAAAATTTAAAAACTCATATTTTGTCAAAACTTTGTCATGTCATGTGTTTCACTGACTTCTAGCACTTTTTAATTTTTTCCTGAAATGTACCTTCGGATACGAAAATTTATATTTTCATAACAATAATCATTTTTGTCAAAACGTCATATGGCCGTATTTTCGTTCACTTACTGCACTCATTTACGTTTTTTTTTCATGACATTATGATTCTGAATATGAAAACATATTTTCACGATAACTATCATACCTTTTCTGAAAAACTAAATTTTTTTTCAAACAAATTTATTATGTTACCATCATCATTTTCTTGCTCTTGTGCTATCTCTTTTTTAGAAATTATGCTGAATCACTTTTTTTTTTTAAATAGTAAATTCTTGTCAAATCTTAATTTGTTCTCACCTTTTTGTTCGTGTATTCCTTTTTAAACATTGTTTTATTTAAAATTTTGCTTATGAGTATGAAAATTTATATTTTCATAATAACTATCCTACTTTTTGAGAATAAAGCCATCTATTTTTCAAAACATGATTTCTTTTTTTCTTTATTTTTTATTCATTTACTTATTGCCTTTTTGACAGTTATTTATTTAATTATGCAATATATATAAAATTCATATTTTCATATTACTTGGATTTTTGTATGGAAAAAAATCCATGTTTTTGACAAACTTTTCACTGTCATGTTTTTTCTCCTTATTCCACTTTCAATGGTTTTTAATGAAATTATGCTTATAAATATGTAGTGAATTAGCTCGCAAAGAAAAAGGAAATATTTATAAGCAATTATTAACGGGTTATAGTTACTCCTAATAGTTAATTAAGTTTAATTGATGTAATGGAAATAAATTACACTTATTTGGTCTGTTCGTCCGCCGAACAGACAGTATAACCCTTTAATTTAATTCAATAAAAGAGGTTTCTCCCGGCCATGAAAGATGCAACCCCTCTTTACTTTATACCGTACAATACTGAGCATGTAGTTCAGATCGAATGTTGCAGAACCTTAAATGGCTCACTCAGAGACATCACTTATGAGAATACGGCGTTTAATGAATGAGACAACACAACATATAACTCACTTGATTAGTTGAGTTCAAGATGTTTTAAAGGTCCTGAACCCCACCCATTTTTGGGGGAATGGCCAATGCTATGGCCTGAGATTTTGGAGGGAGAAACTCCCTTTGTTCATGTGTTTGTGGGCATGGTTTCCAGGTTACCTGCTTAGGAGAACTTAAAGTTTTATCCAAAGTGTATTACAGTTTTTCTCAACTGCTTTCAGTCATTTCTCAGATCAGAATTGAAGTTTGCAGATCTCCAAGTGCATTTCTCAAAACAACACGTACAAACAATAGGTTACTTTCGTAACCCCGGTTCTCTGAAACATCGAGTGGAGAGATCCACCTATGGGAAGGACATCCGTACCTGACCTCTGCAGAAGCATCCAATTGCACCAAGTCTGGCTTGACAGACAGGAGCGCGTGCCAATGGCAGGTAAGGCAACGCCCCTTACCCGAGTGCATAAGGCACCTGCACGCGCTCCCTCTCCTCAGTGAGCATATTTGCTTCTCGTGCAGCAAGCGGGGCAAACTTGGTGGATCTCTCCACTCGATGTTTCAGGAACGGGTACGAAATAACTTTTTTCCTTCCCATTCGTGTTCGAGATCCCCTATGAGATATGACTCCCGGTTGCCAATACACTCACGCGAGGCCTGTAACAGGACGGGAAAGGTGTGCACGTCACAAAGCAGCAGACTTAACACACTGCGTGTGATAAAAACACCCAGCCATGAAAAGGGAACATCCATCACTAGGCCGGGCAGACGGGGTTAAAAGGAGTGCAGGCCTAGTAGCACGTGGCTACGAAGAGCCCACACTCAAGACCGCTTGAGCCACCGGGGTCCGGGTGCCATCAAGCGGTAGTACCTAACAAAGGTATGCGAAGAGGACCAACTCGCAGCGGCACAAATGTCCTGCAAGGGAACAAAGGTAGCCCAAACAGAGCCCAAGAAGCAGCCACGCTCTAGTGGAGTGCGCTCTAAGGCACCTGGAGGTTGCATGCCCCTAGATTCATACGCTAAGGACATGGCTTCTACCAGCCAGCGAGAGAGGCGTTGCTTAGAGATGGGATTCCCGTATTCGGCGGGACCCAAGAGATGAAGAGATGGTCGCTCTTTCGAAAGGAGTTTGTCCTGTCCATGTACACCGTAGGGCACGCACAGGGCACAAAGCATTCAACCTCTGGTCATCCGCAGAGGAAAAAGGAGGGGGTGAAAGGCGGAGAGCTCAATCACCAGTGAAAGCTGGAAAGCACTTAGGCATGAAGGCCGGATTAGGCCTAAGTAAAAACCTATCTCCATTGAACGAGAATTCGATGCACGCGGAATGATCGCATGCAAATGACTGACACGTTTGCGGAAGCCAAAGCTAAGAGCAGGGCCGTCTTGAAGGACAGCAGCTTGAGGGAGATATCCCCCAGGGGCTCGAAAGGCTGTTGGGCTAGCACCTCCAGCACCATAGAGAGATCCCAATCCGGAACTACACTTTTGGTGACCGGAATGGAACGGCGCCACCTTCGTAAATCTACGGATAAGGGGTGCTGCCTCTGTAGTGTCGCTGAACCCGACGTGACACGCAGTGACAGCTGCTAAATAGACCTTAATCGTCAAAAAAGTTCTGCCCACGATCGATAAGGTCCTGCAAGAAACCCAGAATGTCAGCGACTGAACACAGATATGAAACGAGCTGGCGTTCTTCACTCATCTCAAACCCGCCACTTGCATCATAGAGAGAACGGTGGAAGGCCTGGCATTCTGAATCGTTGCAATAACACACGGGGAAGCCCAAGGTGTTTAAATTCGCCCTCTCACGGGCCAGGCCCAGAGAGCCACCCTGTCTGGGTGAGGATGGTAGATTTCCCCGTTCGCTAGGGCCAGGAGGTCCGTGCGCCACGGGGGGGGCCAAGGCTCCGCATATAGAAGAGGAATTATCTCTGCTAGCAAGGTGCCTTGGGCCACCTGGGAGCTATGAGAATCAGAGACAACCCCTGCACCGCGACCCTGGCCAGGGTTATCAGGCAGAGCGGAGGGAAAGCGTAGAGCAGCGTGTTGGGCCATGGATGAGCCAAAGCGTCCACGCCAAGGGGGGCGTCCTCGTCCCGAAGCGAGATGAACATAGGACAGTGGGCGTTTTCGCGAGAGGCGAAGAGATCGACGGTAGCCTGGCCGAACCTCTCCCATAGCAGTCTCACTATCTGCGGGTGGAGACGCCACTCTCCGAAGAGCGGGTTTCCCCTCGACAGAAGGTATGCGCCCCTGTTTAAAACGCCCGGGACGTGAGTCGCCCCTAACGACAGGAAATGCTGTGTGCTCCATACCAACAACTTGTGAGCCAGAGCGTGAAGCTTGGAGGAGCACATGCCGCCTTGACGGTTGATATGTGCTACAGCTGTTGTATTGTCGCAGCGCACCAGCACATGGTGCCCCTGAAGGCGGGGCAAAAAATGCCTTAGAGCTTTCAACACAGTGAGGAGCTCCAGATAATTTATATGGGCTGAATGAAGTGTGTTCGGCCATACACCGTTCACCGACCTGCCCTCCTGAGTGGCTCCCCACCCCGTTAAGGAGGCATCTGTCGTCACCACTTTCCGCAGCATGATCGCCCGAGAGGGTCCCATGCGCGTAAAATCCCGCAGCTCTCCAGTGGCGCAGCGCGGCCATGCACGCGCGCGTCACCATGGCATAGTGGCAAAGATCGCGCAACGGGCTGAGATGAAGGGACAGAATCCACCTCATATAAGCTCTCATTCTCAGAAGACCCAGAGGCAAAACATGGGTAGCCGAAGCCATCAGACCCTGTAATCTGAGACATGTGCGATACTGTATGCGCGCTCCTTCCCTGAACCACGCGAGACAGTTCATGAATGAAGAAATGCGCTTCTGTGACAGGCGCATGCGCAAGCCCCGCCTCCACACACAGACAGAACGTCCTCGGACTCAAAGCGAGACCGAACGGAAGAACTGTGCATTCGTAACACACGCCTTGGTAGGCAAAACGAAGGAATTTCATGTGAGGAGGATAGATGCTTATGTGGAAAAAAGCATCGCTCAGATCGATCGACAAAACCAATCGTTCTGCTTTATCGAACGAATGAGAGAGCCGTGTGATAACATTCTGAAATTGTATTTCCTTAAATGTTTGTTCAACACTCTAAGATCCAGAATAGGACGGAGAGAACCGTCCTTCTTCGGGACCAGGAAATAGCGAGAGTAAAAATCCTGATTGCTGAGATGCTGGGGTACGACTCGAATCGCTCTCTTCTCGAGAAGAGATGAGATTTCGTCTCTCAGAACGTGAGCGGAGACTTTTGTCCGTACGGGACCATACCACTCCATTGAACCGCGGTGGTGTTTTGGCAAACTGAAGCCTGTAACCCCTCGTGACTGTGTGAATCACCCAATCGGAGGCTGAGACAGACAGCCAGCCCGTCACGTGACCAGTCAGAGGAAGTCGCACCGCGGGAGGCCCCCGGGTGCTCCGCGGCGTCGCCTTTTTCCCCTTCCAAATCGGAGAGGTCGAATTCGACACACTGCGAAGCGGCCGTAATGAGTCTGCGACGCAGGAGCTTTATTGGGAGCGCCAGGCAATGGCCACAGTTCTCCGGGAGGACAAAAGCTACCTGCGCATGCTTGAGACCCATACAGACAACGCAGAAGGGATGGGCATCCCTGGCGGCGATGAGAGAACCGCACGCGGCCGGGCAGGCTCGTGATAGGTTGTCCACCAGTTTCGCCATGAATTAAGGTAAAAAAATGCAGGCGGGCAGCCTATAGAAGAAAAGGGGGTAGCAAGCGTGGGCGGCTCGCGAAGCTAACCTGGCTGAGGACGTGCACGTCCGGCGGAGGCTGATCAGACGATATGTCCTCCTGAAGACTAAAAAGTGCAGTCCAAGAACCAGGGAGCTGTGATGTAGGATTGCAGAAGTCGCGAGAAGCAAATGTTAACTGAGGAGAGCCAGACTTGGTGAAATCGGATGCTTCTGCAGAGGTCAGGTACGGATGTCCTTCCCATAGGTGGATCTCGAACACGAGATGGTGAAAGAGAACTGCACAACATAGTGGATAACCAGAAAATACGCGTCACCTGCTCAAAATGCTTTGTCTATCGTGCAAAAGCATGTTTTTTCATCAATCACTGTGTCAGAGGCAACAGAATCCCATGTCATTTTTTCAACAATGTGAACGTGACAGGCAAAATTATTAGTCATGTTGTCAGTAGAACATTATATTTAGTTTTAGTTATTTAAATTATACTCAAGTCAGGTTTTGATGACTAGAAACCGTAAATTACTGTACTGGTGTGTGCCATAATTTAAAGTGTCCCTCTGGTAAAAATAGAAGTTACTCTTGCAAACCATTGTGCATCAACCAGGTGTTACAGTAATTTACATGGTATGAATAGATAATTTTTGTAATTGATTCCATCTAACCATATCTAACCAATCAACATCGATCCACGTAACAGTATATGGAAGAATCGAAACATCAGAATGTATTCACATTTTTACTGTACTGTCAATAGTGGTACTTACATACAGAAAACAAAGGAAACTAAACATAGGCTATTTACCGACAAATGGAAAACTGAAAAGACAAAGTGGGAAAAACTATTCATGTACAACAGAAGGTAAAGGTGAAATTACGTGGCAGTTTTCCTATGCGTCATGTCGGTTCCGTGGTTGGGCCACAGATTCTCATCCACATCACAACATGTATTTTCCCTTGTTATGAACGATGGAAAGAATCTTCTTGAGTGCCTAATCCAGCCTCTGCATGCATCTGCTGAGATGTCCTCACATGCTGCATCCATGGCAGCCAGCAGTGTCATCCGCGTATGTGGCTGATGATCATAAACCTTCCACCTCCAAGCCGAGAAAAACTCTTCAATTGGGTTCAGGAATGGGGAGTAGGGTGGAAGGAATTCAGTTTGAATTCTTTTTATTACTTTTAACATCCTTCAGTACATCTATACACTAACACCCATAAAATAAAATTACCCCCCACCCCCACCCCTCGGCAGCATGGAAACAAAGAATAACATAATTCCTGGTTACAGAAGCTTAGCAGACACAATAAAATTAGGACCCCTGCATGGCTTCCATTATGTAAAGGAGATGAAGACCGGTCTGTCATTGGGATAATGTATATGTACAGAGTAGGTAAACTAGTGGGTAGAGAAAATAGGTAAGCAAACAATAAAAAAAAAAAAAAATAATAATAATAATAACAACAATAATAATAATAGAGGACAAACCCACTAATCAGGTAATTCTTTCAAACTTTTAAAGTATGACAAAATGGGATCCCATTTAATATAGAATCCCTCTGCAGATCCCTGAGTGTGAATTTAATCTTTTCTAATTTCAAAAAGAACATTACATCCTCCAGCCAAGATGACACCGATGGAGGAAGAGGAGATTTCCAGCTCAGCAAAATTCTTCTACGGGCTAATAAGGAGATATAAGCAATAATGTTCTTTTGGGGTGTAGTTAGGGTAGTGTTTATATCGTTACTAGGAGTACCAAATATGGCTATTAACGGGCAGGGCTCCAGCGTCACCGTAAGGGCCTCATTAATGGCTCTGAAAATCAATGACCAATAGTTCTCCAGTGAAGGACAGGACCAGAACATGTGTAACAGGTTGGCTGGGGAAAGGGAGCATCTATCACAGGAAGCGTCTAGACCAGGGAATATTCTGGCCAGCCGCGCCTTAGTCAAATGAACCCTATGCAGCACTTTAAATTGTATAAGTCGTAGTCTCACCGAAGAAGAGGATGAGTGAATAGTTTTAAGTGCCTTTCCCCAGAAATCCTCAGATAGTTCTATAGCTAGATCGGCCTCCCATCTGGATTTGATCTTATCCAAATTGTGTGTTTGAAAGGACAAAAGCTGGGAGTATAAAATAGAAATCAACCCTTTATTAGTAAAACGAGAGGTAAGATTATCCAAAGGAGAGGAGGGGGCAAGATCTGGAAAGGGTGGGAATTTGTTTTTAATAAAACTACGAATTTGAAGGTATCTGAAAAAATGATTATGTGGAAGATCATACAATCTTCTGAGATTCTCAAAACTGCTGAATAGGCCCTCAGCATACAGATCTTTAATAATTTCAAACCCGATGTTTCCCAGTATCTAAATGATGAGTCCAGCATAGAAGGCCTAAAATTGATGCTGTTTGAAATTTGTAGTGATTCCGAAACTGATTAAAAATTTTAAGAGTTGACAGCACTGTGGGGTTAGTTGTAAATTGGGAGGTTTTCATAGGTAAAGCGGAATATACCAAAGCAGGGAGAGAAGAAAGATGACATGTTTGTGCCTCAACTAGACACCAACTTGTATCTGGGCGATGAAGCCAAAATAATATCTTTTGAATATTTGATGCCCAGTAATAATGAATAAAGCTTGGGAGGCCAAGCCACCTGCATCACAGGGCCGCTGAAGAGTATGTTTATTTACCCTAGGAATCTTATTTTCCCAAATAAAAGAAGATATATATTGATCAATTGAGCTGAAAAAGGACTTTGGTAGAAAAACAGGTAACATTGGAACAGGTATAAGAATTTAGGAAGAATAGTCATTTTCACAGAATGTATCCTACCCGCTAGAGTAAGGGGAAGACTGTTCCACCTGTTCAGGTCAGTTCTCATTTCTTTTAATTGAACTTTAAAATTAGCTTCAAACAGGAGCGAGAAAGAACGTGTCATGTTGATCCCAAGGTATCTAAACCCGTTGGGAGAAAAACGAAAAGGTAATAGTTCTCGATGAATTTGCAGAGCCGAATTATTAATGGGAAAACATTCGCTTTTTTCAAAATTTTATTTGTATCCCGAAAAGGCACCAAACCGATTTAGCAAAGAGATAATTAAGGGGCTGCTGGATACCGGGTCACTAACATAAAGCAAGAGATCGTCGGCATATAAGGAGACACGGTGTTCGATGCCCCCCTTATGATTCCATGAAACAATGTAGTGTTTTTCAAAGCTATTGAAAGAGGCTCAATCGCAATGGCAAACAGAAGTGGGGATAAGGGGCATCCCTGTCGCGTTCCCCGTGTCAGTGGAAAGAAATCTGATCGAGTATAGTTAATCCGAATGGATGCTAAAGGAGAATGGTATAGTAGCTTGATCCAAGAAATAAAGGTATCGCCAAAGCCAAATTTTTTAGGATTGCAAACAGATATGGCCATTCGTTTCGATCAAATGCCTTCTCCGCATCTAAGGAGATAACTACCTCTGGATGCGGAGAAGGGACTGGCATATACATTATGTTGGATAATCTACGAATATTAAAAAAAGATTGTCTGTTTTTAATGAATCCCGTTTGGTCATCTGAAATTATTGAAGAAAGAACGTGCTCTAAACGGAGTGCTAGTATTTTAGATAGAATTTTAGTGTCTGTATTTAAAAGTGATACAGGGCGATATGATCCACATTGGGTAGCATCTTTATCTTTTTTGAGAAGAAGTGAAATCGATGCCTGCGAGAAAGTTTGGGGTAGAGAACCTGCTCCCACAGATTCTTTAAACACTTCGAGGAGGATGGGCGCAAGCTTTGTCTTAAATTTCTTGAAAAAGTCAATCGGATAGCCATCAAGACCAGGAGATTTGCCACTTTTCATGGCCATTATAGCCACATTAATCTCTTCGAGTTCAAGGTCATGTTCTAACCTTACTAACTGATCCGTTTGCAGTGAAGGGGTATCTAAATCATTTAGGAAATTATCCATATCCCCGGGGTCTGCCGGAAATTCTGAAGTATATAGTGAGAAATAAAAAGTTTTGAAGATGTTGTTTATTTCTTTCGGATTACAGGTTAAAGTTCGATAAGAGTCTTTAATCTGAGAAATAATCCGTGAAGCAGCTTGTCGTTTTAACTGGTGGGCCAAAAGACGGCTAGATTTGTCCCCGTATTTGTAGTAGAAACCACGTGTCTTCATTATTAAATGTTCTGCATGAGTAGTGGATAGAAAATTAAACTTTGTTTGCAAGTCAGCTCTTTTCTTACGTAGTTCAGCTGTTGGTGACTCGGAGTATTCTCTGTCTAAATCAACTATGGACTGAGACAGTATCTGAAGTTCCTTTTTATGCTCCCTGTTAACATAGGATGCGTAAGATATTATCTGGCCCCTCAAGTACGCTTTCAAAGTCTCCCAGAGTACTGAATAGGACACTGTGTCTGTTTTGTTTAGTTCCAAAAAGTTATCTATGTTAACTGAAATAAAGTCACAGAATTTATTATTAGATAAAAGTAGAGGGTTAAATGCCCAAAGTGGCCGTTCTCTAATATTCAGAGGGAAATACAGGTCTAACAGAACTGGCACATGGTCAGATACGACTATAGCGGAGTATTCAACCTTCCTGAACATCGACATAAGCAAATTATCTCTAAAAAAATAATCTAATCTGGAGAAGGAGTGATGGACATGGGAATAAAAAGAGAATTGTTTGCCCAGAGGGTATAAAAATCTCCAAGGATCTACGCAACCATTCTGTTTCATAAACAAAGAAAGGGTCTTTGCCATCTCTGAAGTGTTACTGTTGATGTTAGATCTGTCAAGCTGAGGGTCGATAGCACAGTTCAAATCACCTGCAAATAATAAATGATGTGTATTAAGCTTGGGAATTAGCGAAAGGAGAGTATTAGCAAAGTGAACATCATCCCAGTTGGGCACGTAGACATTAACTAAAATCACTGGGACTTGAAAAAGAAATCCGGTCACAATAATGTAACGACCATTGGGGTCACAGATAGCCTCGGAAGATGAGAACTGGACTCTCTTATTAATTAAAATTGCTACCCCTCGTGATCTACTAATAAATTTGGAGTGGAACATTTGGCTCACCCATACTTTACGAATTCTAATATGATCATCCAGCCTTAGATGAGTTTCTTGTAGGAACAGTATATCTTGTTTGAAAGATTTAAGATGGGAGAAAATTTTAGCTCTCTTAACAGGACCATTTAATCCCTTGACATTCCATGTCATTAGCCTCACTGGCTGACCTCGGTCTTCATTACACATGTAGTAAAAATAAAAATAAAAATTAGACACATGCAAGGGTCACAAAACATGTAGCAACTGTAAAATGTAAACAACAGAACTATAATTAAAAGTGCCATAACAACCATACGCAAACATTGCTGCCAACCCCTCCCACTCCCACCCCTTATTCGAACAAAGAGAGAACATTATAAAGCCTAGATCTAAGACCCCAACAGGGACTGATTGCAGAAAAAAAAAAAATTACAGAAGCTTCCGAGAAACGCGGATTAGCAACGGTAAAAAATGTGTATCGTAGGTGTAGCTCCCATGTAGAACAGATATCGTAACCAAGACATGTCGTCGTTTCACATTTTTAATCAGCTAGTAGCTAAACAGCGTGTGTTGTCGCAGTCATAAGTCTTGTGCAGCATCGGGTTTTACGTGTCGATATAGAGCCAGCACGTTAGCCTTCATCCCAGTGGGAACGATAAAACTCGTTGGCTTCTTCTGGCGT
The DNA here is from genome assembly GCA_039877035.1 of Silurus lanzhouensis. NCBI lineage: Eukaryota > Metazoa > Chordata > Actinopteri > Siluriformes > Siluridae > Silurus > Silurus lanzhouensis. The sequence continues at coordinate 22,693 of JBCEWE010001185.1, read as the reverse complement.
GTTAAAGTAGCATACCTTCCCTTCATACAATACCCGAAGTCTGGCAGGATACAAAAGACCAAATCTGACCCCTTTCCCGTACAGTCGAGATTTCACATCATTAAACGCCGCTCGCTTTCTCCCAAGCTCAACGCTGAAATCTTCGTGAAAAAACACCTTGTGACCCCGGAAAAGCACCCCCCGCTGCTGCCTA